>JAAGKR010003306.1:0-76647 GCA_011419295.1 Clarias macrocephalus
TCCAAGATGACAATGCTGTGATTTATCAAATTGTGAAAGAGTGGTTTAGGGAGCATTAGACATTACTTTCACACATGGATTGACCACTATAGAGTTCAGCCCTTTACACCATTAAGAATCTTTGAAATGTGCTCGAGATGACTTTATACAACAGTCTCATTATCAATATAAGATTTTGAAAAGACTCTGGATTGAAATAAATGCTGTGACATTTCATAAGCTTATTAAAACAATTCCACAGTGAATGCATGACATGATCAAATCAAAAGGTGCCCCAACAAAATACTAAAGTGTGTATGAAATTGCATAAACATGATCATGCTGTATTGAATAAATAAATAAATTGTGCTACTTCATGGTATACACTCCTGAACAAAATCTTAAGACCAGGGAAAATATTACAAGTATTCGCATTTCACACTGGTGGTAACCAGGCTGTAAGAACTGCTCCAAATGTCAGAAGAAGAAAAAAAAAACAGAGATTGGCAATTTATTGAAAACTGCATTTAAACTCAAACAGGCTGTTCATCAGCTGATCAAAACTTTAAGACCATAACACAAAAATACCCATAACAGAACTAAAAGTGTCAAAAAAGGATTTAGCAGTGAGTAGTGCCACCGTTCTTGTTGATAACTTCAAATACTCGTTTCGGCTTCAAATAACTGTTTTCAGGGCGCTGGTGGGAACGTTGCTCCATATGGTTTCACAAAGGGCATACAGAGTCTGGAACTGACGTCCGTTTTTGTAAACTTTCCTTTTCATCTATCCGCAATCATTCTCAATGGGATTAAGATCAGGGGAACACGCAGGATGGTCCAGAAGTATAACGCTATTGTCCTGGAAGAAGTCCTTTCTCAAGCGGGTGTTGTGAACTGCAGCATTGTCCAATTGAAAGACCCAGTTATTACCATACAGACGAGGGTCCTCAGTCAAGAGGCAACATAACCACATAGCCACCTGCCGTTTGATGCCTTTGCACAACCTGAAGCACCATTTTCCCCTTGAAGGAAAAAGCACCCGAGATCATGATGGAACCTCCTCTACTGTGCCACGTAGAAAACATCTCCAGTGGGATCTCCTTGTCATTGCCAGTATTGTTGAAAGCCATCAGGACCATCCAGATTTAAAAAATTTCTCACCTGAGAGTAAACCTTTTTTCCATCTTTCAGTGTCCCATGTTTGGTGCTCCCTTGTAAATTCCAAACAGGGCAAGTTTGTGGTGTGGGAGGAGATGAAGACGTTTTATGTTCTCTCGCAGAATGGTTATTGGGCTTCAGTCAGCATCAGTAAGGGGCTTAATTTGGGTCGAGGATCGGCCTGTGTCTTCACGGACAGACCGTTGGATTCTCCAGCTCAGTGCAGTGCAGAATTCTTTTTGGGTCTACCACTTGATTTTTCTTGTCTCAAAACTCTCAGGATCTTTTAAGAAATTTAAAATGACTGTCTCGAGCCCTTGCTTGTGCAGCTCAGCAATTCCGCCACGTTCAAAAACAGAAAGTCTTTTTGCTTTTGCCATCAGGAGATCATGATAGTGTGACACTGTGAAGGACAATGACATTAAAACCATATTTTTGCACAGATTTCAAACTTTTAAAGGCTAGGTCATCAGCTGAGGACCAGCCTGTTTTTGTCTCTTGCTCTTGTTTCTTCTTTTGGCATTTTGAAGAAGTACTTACAACCTGGTTACGAGCCACCAGTATAAAGTGTGGATACTTTGTGAATATTTTCCCTGGTCTTAAGATTTTGTTCAGGAGTGTATAATGTACCTTTTATAAATTACCTTATAAATAAACTCCTATTTCCTGTTTTATTTCCTCTTCATCCAGGCCAACACTGGTCAGCTGGACAATCCCAGGCAGCGGAATTTGATGGTGTACACCAATCTAGCTCTAGTCCAGGTTTTTCTCTCTAGACATTCACACAAACACGTATACAAGCAAAAGCTCATTTTCTGACCTGAATCTACAGTATGACTGACATCCCTCTTCCCTTCTCTCTCTCTCTCTCTCTCTCTCTGGCAGGTGCAGGCCATAGTGGTGGGTTTTCTGGCTGCACTGGCTGCAATAAGTTTGGGGGCCTTGATTAAGGGCAGTGTGGACCTTCACCAGGCTGCTGTACTGTCTGCTAGCAGTATGGTCACAACCTTCATCTCTGCTTTTACTTTGGGTCAGCAAACACAGTGTGTTTCAATCGTCTTTCATTTTCTTTTTGCAAGCTGCAGTAAGAGATATGCACAAAGATGAGTGTTTTAGCAAATAAAAATCTTATAAGGTGTGACTTACAGTATATAGAACAGAGATTCAGTTACATGTCTGTGTGTGTAGGGTTGCTGATGGTTGGGGTGATCGTTGGAGCTCGAAAGTTAGACATTAACCCTGATAATGTAGCGACTCCCATAGCTGCCAGCCTCGGTGACCTCATCACGCTCTCACTTCTGGCAGGGATCGGCAGATTCTTCTTCCAGTTTAGAGGTATCTGCTTTCTCACCTGTTTCCTACTGGGGTATCACTTGGGGTTGGTTGCTGGATCAAAGTAAATAAGGATTCGTCCGAGGAACAGCTAATGCATCACAGTGCTAGTGTGTCTTCTGAGGAGCAAAATAATCAACATCATGAAATCTCTGAGTGCTATGGAGCTTTCTGACAGTCAATCAGAAAACTAGTCAACATCTTTAGCAATGAAAAGAAAATCAACTTCTTTAAACTCATTTAGCTTGAGAGTTATAAAAGGTTATAATCTTTAGTTATTTTGCTATTGTTACTGAATAAATAAGTAAAATAGCATGCCTTTAAGGGATTCAGATGACAAATGTAGTAAAGCTTTATTAACTGATGCGATGTCCCTGCTAATTTACCACTAGAGGACAGCAGAGTAATATGACAGGTTAGCCTGTGTGACCTATTTTATTACCACATACTGGTCAAACATGATGTTAAAAAAGTGCTCACATTTACATTAAGTAGGACATGGCTATACAGATTCAAACACAATGGATTTAGGGTTCTAAAACATAATGGTTGATTTTGTTTGCTCTCCTTGTAACTGGAAGTTTCCTGATTCCTTGTTGCAGAGATGTGGTATTTTCTCCTTCTCATATGTGCTGCCTTCCTCTTGCTCATCCCTCTCTGGGTGATCATCGCTCGTCACAGTCCACCAGTCAGAGAGGTGCTGAAATCAGGCTGGCAACCTGTTATCATTGCTATGCTTATCAGCAGGTAGATTCAATTTATAATTGTGTCTATTAATTGGTGAACTTACAAAGAAAAAAGCCATTTATGGACTTCCAGTTAGCATCCTACCAAACATACAGTAATAAATAAATAAATTAAGCCAACATGTATTAGTCAGGGAGGATGTATTGGTGAATTGATGGTTGAAGTGGGCAAGAGACTGAAGGGCATGTTACTGTAGGTTGAGAGATCAAAAGAAGTAAAGGCACCCAAAACAATAAAACGCAGACATTTCATAAAATCATAATACATATTTTTTATAGCTTTTGGAGAAAGATCTCTAGATTTTTTTCTTTTTAAGTCCTATGCTGCTTAATATTGTTCATGTAGAAATACAGTACGTCAAAATAACTTGCACATCTGCACACTACTTTTCTTTTGCCATTGTTTTTCTTGTTTTATATTAATTTTGAGGCCCAACTTTTATGCAATTTTATGGGCAGCAGTAAATGCAAATAAACTGTGGTCTTCATACACTTTGCTCTTCAAGGGTGATTGTTTTTTTTTTTGTTTTTTTTTTACACAAACATAAAAGTAAAATTTAAATGAGTAATTTAAAATAAGTTTTCTTGTAATTTTTTGCCACTTTGCCCTATAAAATTTTTAATTTACAATATTCAAAAGGTGGCCTAATGAAGGTAATGATTATCCATAAGCCACCAGCGCATTGTTAAATTCTGCAAATTTTAGATGACTCAGAAACTAGGTTGCTTGGTTAACTTCTGGTGTGTTTACAGCGCAGGGGGATTGATTCTGGATAAGACTATAAGTGACCCTCGGTTCGAAGGCATGGCTGTGTTCACGCCCATCATTAATGGTAGGAAGATTTTATATCATATAAAATTATATTATAAGCATCATTATGTAGGAAAACAATTGAACATGTTCAGGCAAAGCCTGGTTAATGTAAAAGGAGATCAGTTGATTAAGGATGCATGCTGTCACCTAAATTCTACAATATTACATGAAGACAACTATTAATAATAACAAGAATAGAGTCCTAGTGATGGTTTATACTGTATGTCTTTTAAGTTAATCTTGGAAACTTTCTCAGGTTCTGAATTATTACAGTGTTTTCCTTTTATTACTGTGCGAGCGTTGTAAATCAGATGATGGTAATCGGTAAATTTAAGTCATCAGCTGACTTGAATTTTTTGCCACGCAACCGCCCCCAAATCATAACACTGCTTCCAGAGGCACTTGTACACTGGGCACTATGCATGATGTGGGCATCACTTCATCTGCTCTCCTTTTACCCTGCGCTTGATCCACTTTATTCTTCAATATCATCTTCAGCAATAACCACACTTTTATATGCTTGCAATTAGACATGCTTTAAATCATAAAGTTAAATAAATGGCATTTATAGCCACTTAGATTAGCGCAGATCCGCAGATTAGCTTGGAGTTCACATAAAAACATGATGTCACATGATTAATGAAGGTAATGATTAATTTTAATCTGTTTAAGCCTTGCATATTTTCTATTTTTCCCTTGTGAAGTGAGAGCTTGTAAATAAGCAGATTAGGTGGATTATGTGTTTTGGACCAGGAAAAACAAAAGTTGATTTGGAACCAGCAGGATCCAGTGTCAGATAACAAATCAGCTATTTTTTTTATTTATTTATCCCTTGCCTCGTTTACAGTTTATCCACCATTGGATAATCATTGTTCCCTCTGTCTTAGGTGTAGGTGGGAACCTGGTAGGCATTCAGGCTAGCCGCATCTCCACCTACCTGCACTGCATCAGTCTTCCTGGAGTCACATCCCAAAACATTAAAACACGCTGTCCTCATCCCGGCATGACCTTCTGCACCTCAGGTCAGAAGCTAATCAAATGTCAAACCTAGGGTTTAAAAAGTTCTAGTCTTATTTACAAGCTAGTGTTCACAAACCAAAGTCAGGAAACAGGAATATTAAAGGTACCCGCTGTACTGTATGTCTCTGCATCTGTGTTTAGCAGTAAACTCCAGATCTGCTAGAGTTCTTTTGCTGATGGTGGTTCCAGGCCACCTGCTCTTCCTTTACACAGTCCAGCTGCTACAGGGTGGACACACTGCCATGACACCTGCTTTTGTCTGCTGCTACCTGTGTGCTGCACTACTGCAGGTCTGGGGCCACTGTAGCAAACACAAACTTCTAACACACAGTCAGTTAAGAGTACCATTTGAAGGACATTTTAATGGTCACCAAGATATTTGCTTTTCATTACTTAAAGAACAGCTAATTGAAATTAGAATTTTTTTTATACAGGGTGGGTGAATAGAACTTGTAGTATCATTGGTGGAGCATCACATGGTGCACCACCGCATTTTGCTATTACTGTGCATGCGTGGTTAGACCAGCATTTTCCAAGATGCTGGCTGGGACGACCTCATGATTGGCCTCCAAGAAGTCCAGATCTTACACCATGTGATTTTTTTCCTGTGGAGCTATGCAAAGGAGAAAATGTACAGGACAAAGTCTCTCAACACTGAAGGACTTGACTGGAGGAGTAAAGCGCTCGCCATATCATCCAGAGATCGCTAGTTTGAATCCTGGGTGGTGTTGTAACCTCTCGCAGCCGAAGGCCTAGAGAGAGCTGATTGGCCGAGCTCTCTCAGAGGGAAGGGATGAGAGGTACATAGTGCTCCCACATTAATCACGGCTCTACAGCCAGTCAGGGGCGTTTGTGAGCTTGCGCAACAGTGGGAGCGGATAGCGCTGTCCTCCGAGTGTGTTACGCCGCCCCCAACGGCGAGCGAGCAGTTCGAAAAGATTCGGTCGGCTGGCATCACGTGATTCGGAGGAAACACGTGATAGTCTTCGGCCCTCACGGCTGAGTGGTAGTAGTAGCCTTAATGTGGAGCCCCCTAGTGACAGGGAGGAATTGAACACAACTAAATTAGGGAGAAAATCGGGGGAAAAAAAAAAAAGAAATTTAAAGAATAGTTTATATTTTCCTATGTAATAACGTATGTGTACATTTATTTGTTTCAATCAATTTGAATTATGGAATTCATCATTTTTAATGCCTAGTTACTTTTCACCCACCTTGTACATGTTTTAAACTGTACAAAAATATTAATAATTAGATTTTTTAATGATTAGATTTTCCTTGGGTTTTTATGTCATTTTGCAACCATGTTAGTTATACACAATTTAACAAAAGAATCTTATGTCAGACTGTCCTTAAGAGATAGCAAATTCAAATTCTGAAGCAGCCTCCCATGGTTATAAGTCAAGAGAATAAATCTGGTTGTACACTAATCAGAGTGACACTAAGCACAGGTGTCTGTGCGCTCACACATGCAAAAGAGTAGAGATGACACATTCTTTAGCGTTTGTTACACTGACATATCAACAGCAATTGAAAATAATGCAGCAATGTGATGTGATGCAGGAGTAAGTTATCTAACAGGGGAAAATGGCAGGATCAAATGAGTGTGCATTACTTAGGTAAAAAAAAAAAAAAAAAAACCTAAGCAGCATATAGCAATTTATCTCTTTGGATGAACATCAGAGCCCAGCCAGAAAGATGGCTCAGATAGATTTTGATGATTATGAGGAAAGTGAAGTTTCCATTGAATTTTTAACCTTGTGTAATGCATACTATTCATAGTATATATATTATTATACTATAGCCGGGAGTAAAAAAAGGCAGGCTCATAATTAGCATATTTGTGTCTGAGCCATAACACAAAACCTGCAGCACATACCTCTCCTCTGTCTCATTGCTTCTTACTGCAGGTGGTAATACTGCTGTACGTGGCAGATGTGTTGGTGTGGCTGATCTGGCGACATGGTCTGGACCCTGATAATTACTCCATCCCTTACCTGACTGCACTGGGGGATCTGCTGGGCACCAGCCTCCTCGCCATCACGTTCAGAATAGCCTGAGATCCGATCAGTTCCCTGGTTCTATTCTGATTCTGATTATGATGTCTTTAACATATGCAATCTAAATAGATAAAACATTATTTTTTTTCCATTTCAGTGTGATAAAATGGTTTATCATAAAAGATTGTCCTCTTCCATAGACCACTGTGAGATTTTATGTCGAATTCTTTCTCAATGATACATATTTATTTTCAGATTTGATTGCCTTGGTGGAGTGTTTTTCCTAATTAAACAGTCCAGTCTTAGAGGACATGATGGTTTGTCTCTGGACTTCCATACAAAATGTGGTTCAAAATTTCAATGTTAAAGTCATTTATTAGGCTATTTAGAAAAAGAGACCAAAGTGTGTACCCCAAACATATTATTTTACATCTTTACATAATATCCATAATTTCCTGATTAAAGAATTTCGAAAAAGTTTAAACCCTAATTATAGCGGAATGTCTGTACTTTAACATCAATATAATTTGTTTTAGTTATAAATCGAGTGAGTTGAACTCTCGAACAATGGACTGCATTGTATTATTGTCATGTGCTGTTTTCCATTTTCGACTATATACTGCATAACATTAAAGGCAGTAAAGGCATCATATGGTGTTATGGTCATTACATGTAAACGAAACCTTCCAGGCTACATTGTGAGCAAACTAGCTGCATTATTCTGTCTTGTACCTGTTCTTCTATAGAAGATAGCACTACAGTATATTCTTGTGAGGATGTAGAATGATAATTTATGATTAAACACTGCAATGTTATTATAAATGTCTGTAATTGATATGGCCTTTACTATTAACTTTGTGATTTCAAAAACCAAGCTACGTCTGTGCACTGTGATGTATTTCATAATTGTACAGATTAAGTTGCCTGTCATAGACTATGCAAAGAAATTATATTGTTGCATTTTTTTTAAACATACAGTACATGTATTTGTCCTATATGCTGCAATGTCTTCCACAGTCTCAAAAAGGGATAACCTTAGAGTTTAGCCGTCCAATAAAAGCTGTATTATCAGTCTTAAGTGTACTGAAATGGTATTCAAACAAATCATGAGCTCAGCTGGCTTTGTAATATCCTGCGAATCATAGCCAACAGCTGCACTGATATGATTTTTCACTGGTGAAAGCCTTGGGATTTTTGCCTTGGGATACACATAGTTTGTACATAGTTGTATTCACAGTCAAGTACTTTAAAACTTCTAAAAGATCCTGATCTGTCTGTATTTTAGAGCAAAACAACCATTAAGTTATTGTCTGTAATGAATACAGGTTGTTTTTCTCCTCCATGAACCCAAGGTGCAAGTCAGAACGCAGACTTTACAGGACATTACACATCTAACATGTATGGGCAATTTAGAGTTGCCTACTCGTGTGTTTTTGGAAGGAGAGAGAAAATTAGAGACACACTTTCGGAAAAACATGCTAAACTTCACATAGTCAGAAACCAGAGTCGAAGCCCAGACACTGGGACTGTGACGCACCGACACAAACTGCTGCACCACTCATAAAGTTTTCGGTTTTCTGGAATCAAACTAATCTGCATAGAATATGTTTACATATAGCATATATGAAATATATGAAATATATATTTTAAAACAAAATAACATAAAATTCATAACACAGCACACACACAAAAAGTTTTAGTGGGCAAAGAGAAGTTTTCTGCTTTATTTGAGTTTATTTGTAATAGCAGAACTGTTAAAAGTTAAGTCTAAACTAGGTGAAATGGATGGATTCTCCAACATTAAAAGCCATAATAAATAACTGCAATTTTCATGTTTTGTCTCCTAGTAAACATGATATGTTTGTAAAGCTGTTCTGTCAGACAGTAACGGTTGTCCCGCATAGTTTCCCAAGGCACAAGCAGAAAGCAGTACACTTTGTCCATGATGCCTAATATTGGTAACATTGAAGGAAGCGTGCATTCCCTTCGTCTCCGATGGTAAGTTCTGAACTCTTCTCTATACATGACAGACACGTGGTAAGGCAAGGTCAGAGTTTACTAGTTAGCAAGAAGGAACAGCGCATGGCCTTCTCTGAGACCCATCATCCTGACCCCAACATGAACCTCTTTTTATCTGCAACTCGAATTCCAGAACTTCAATATCTTCTCTCAATGCAACCTTAATTAAATTAAAAGATCAAAAGAACAAACAGACAAACAGAGATGAAACCCCAGCTTGAGAAAACAAAAACTTCCAGACCATCAAAAAATGAGATGTTCTTCATGTGAAAAAAAAATGCAGTTCCACTGCATTTGTCAATAAAAATACCATACAGTAACAACCGAAACAGTTTCAGTACTCACAGATGAAGTTGTGCGAACAAAAATAGAACTCTGTATATATTTATTGTCTCTAAATATAGCAAAAGGCACCAGGCCTTATGTGAAATTCAGGTAGGCAGGCATGGAATAATTAAAAAGCAGAAAGTCCATCTTGTACAGGTTGAACAGCTTTTTCTGATAGGTCGAGCTGATATCCTTAAAGTGGCTGGCGACCATGTCTGCTGTTGTGCGTGTACTTTTGGCCGAGCTGGGAAACCTGACCTCGCCGTCTACACCAGCCAGTTTGAGCACGTAGCTGGAGTCCTGCTGCAGCGTCTCGTACTTGCCAAGAATGTTATAATGTATGAGGCAAGGGTGACATAGAGAGTGGACACGCTCCCAATGCTCATTGAAGGGCTCTTCATATTGTGTGCCTGGGTCCACCAGATAGCGCACAAACTCAGAGAATGAGACATCATTTCCATGCTCCAGTGCCTCGGGACTCGCCTCAGCGCGATGCCGCTGGATTATCTTGGTGCCGTAGCGCTTATGGAAAGCTTTGTTGTAGCTGAGCGTGAACTTGTTGCGGTATGCTGAGACAAGCCGCTCAAAAGGTTCACGCACAAACACAAACTTTAGGTAGGTGCGTAGACGCTGATTGATTTCAGAGATTGAGTACTCCGACAGAGTACGCAGGGTGCCTGGGATATGTGCCTCGTTGGCAGGGATCTGAAGGGGTTCTTTTTGGGAATCACCTGTCAGGACCATCAGGACACGCTTCCAATTTGTGCAGGCAACTTTGGGAACGTAGCAGTAAAGCAGGCTATGGCGATCATCCACGATCAGGTGCTTGAGGTCCTCTGGGACCAGGACGCGACGTTTGTGAGTGTAAGAGTGGCACACATTCTCCAGGAGGTCACGGCGACTTTGATGCATTAACTGAAGTGGAGACAACTCCGTCTGAAAGAGAGAGAGAGAGAGGAACAGATGATATTTCCATAATCACGTCTAGAAAGATTTCTAGCCATCCATTACATTTTAAAACAATAACAGTGAAAAAAAACTTGTCATCCAGGTTTTTCTCAAATCAAATCATAAACTATGTCCAAAAGTATGTGGACACCTCACCATACACCTATACAGTATGTGGTTCTTTTCTAAACTGCTGCCACAAAATTAAAAGCAGACAATTATATAGGATGTCTACAGTTTACAGTTATACAGGATGTCTACAATGGGCCCAAACATGTTCCAGCATGACAATGCCCCTGTTCACAAAGCAAGCTCAAAAAGTGAACATATGGTTTGCAAAGTTTGGAGTGCAAGAACCTGAGTTTCCTGCCACAACCCCACTGAACACTAGAACACAGACTGCACCTCAGGCTTCCTCAACCAACATCAGTGTCTGATCTCACTAAAGCTCTTGAAGCTAAATCTCAACAGCCACATTCAAAAAATATTGGGCAAAGGCTTCCCAGAAGAGTACAGATTATTATAACAGCTAATTTAGAATAAATCTGGAATGAGATATTCAGACATCACATATGGGTGTGATGGTCAGTTGTCCTCAAACTATTTATTATTACTCTGTAACTATATATGCGATTATTTGTTTTATAATCATGCAGATCATATGTAAACTTGTGATACAGTATGTTAAATCTTAATTGTAGCATTTTAAGCATTCTAATATTATTATTTTTTAAGTTACGTTAAAAGCAAGCACACCATTGTTTTTCTTGTGAAATTCCCAATAAGTTTGATGTGTCACATGATCCTCTTCCTATTGAAAAAACAAAAGTTGGATCCAAGATGGCCGACTTCCAAATAACCACCATGGTCACCACCCATCTTGAAAAGTTTGCCCCCTCACATATACTAATGTGCCACAAACAGAACATTAATATCACCAACCATTCCCATTTTATTAAGGTGTATCCATAGAAATGGCCCACCCTATATATATATGTAGTAGTGTCATTAAAATAAAGTATTTCAGGAAAATAATAGTGAGCAAATGATTATCAGTTTAAATATCTGTATTTGCCTTTAGGATGATATATTAATAGTAGATTTATAACAGCCTGTAATCTTTTTTTTATTCCAGCTTTTTGGGTTTCATCTGTATTAGATATATTTAGATACTGTATCCTCAACCGCATTTGTGTAATTCATAGTGTCTTCCTGAAATCTCTTCTATCTATGCATAATTGCTTGTCACATCGTTCACATTCTGTTTTTATCATTTTTAATAGTATGACACACTTGTCATGGTAATTTATGTTCCCTGAGCGTTTGTATCAGATTGTTCAGATCTAATTCTGAAGCAGCACAGAAGACAGGAGAGAAAGCCTTCTGTCTCTCAATGGTGTTGCAATACTGAGCACCAGCTTCTTCGAATTAAACCCGTGCGCTGAGTAATTTTCCGTTTACCCACTGAGTCAGATGTGTTTTTCCTCATTACCAGATGCACACTGGGAGCACGTATTTACCTGCCTGTTCTAAGCAAAGACAGGAAAACTAACCCAAGGCTGTTATTTACTGTGCAGCTGTCTATGTTGCAGTAAACTGAAAACGTTTCACATTTAAAATGTGGTGACAGTCATAATCGTTAGGAAATGCCTGGGTTAGCAGCAATATTACCTTTTTCCCAGTTATAATTTCACCACAGAGCTTTCTATAGGAAACCAATCTATACATTTTACAGAATAACAGCTCTTAAGTAAAAATTAAACAGTGTCTTTCATTATATCTGAGATATGCTTCATTATTTGAACTGGATTTATTGTCACTAAATTGGTGGGTTTACGTTTGAAAATTGGTGGTTAAAAGGGTTTATGCTCACTTTCTTCTTCACTTTTCTTTGTGGCTATTCAGAGCCTACTAAATCCCAACACACCTATGCTGCTTCAGTGACCCTTGCACACATCCATGTGTCTATTTTTTGCCTCTCAACAGCGTGTGCTATGATGTGAAAGAGCTGTTCATTCCCTACATGAAGGTGGAGGGAAAAATGTGGCCACGTGGAAAAAGCATTTCCCTCACGCGCCGTCTGGCCTGAACACACAGATGAGCTCGCTGTTAAAAGACGTTTATTAAGGATTAGTATGAAACCTGAGAATGCAGCATAGCTCCCACTCAAATGTAGCGGTTCAGATAAAGAAATGGAATAAGCCAAGCCAGCTTTGGGAATTGCATTAACACTTAACAATTCAATGACATGTAGATGATAATTATATTTTACTAATTAGTACGTATATCAGTGTACATATTATATACAATCTATATTATATACAATAAGTGTTGAAAAACAGGTTCTGTCAGTTTTAGGCCAATGTATTACAAAGGTAGCAGGCATAAAAAAACCCTGCAAATGAAAGCTTTTATTTTTTATTTTTATGTAAATACCAAAGCAGAGCAACAAGAAGTTAACACAATATGCATGTCTTGTTCATCATTCCCTAGTTCTATTCATATTTAGTGATACCTGTTTTAATCAATTTCCTGATTACTCTGAATTGTAAATTTCAAATAATCAAACATATAATTTGATGAATTACATGTTGACTACAGCAATGTAAATTCTCTGCATTTGCTGAATTCTATCCCTGTAGCCTAGTATTTGTGTGTAAGCCGATTCATAGTGTGTACATATCGTTTTTAAGGCATTTGTGCAATAATTTTCCAAGACCTATCAATAAACTTTATATCTGAGCCATATCCCAAACTATGTTATTTTAATTCAATTAAATTTTACTGTGTATCTTATAGATACCCATACCCATACCTTTATGATAAAAATATACACCAAAATTTGTCATCATTTTTATGACTTCTATTTGTTTTTTCATTATTTTTATATTGCAATAAGCCCATCCTTAACCTCAAACTGAACCTTCAAAGACATTTTTTATTTTAAAAGAGACTGAACTGTCGCAGAGATTAGAATCCTGAAATATCCATTCCTACTGTTAACCGAATAATGTTCAATTTAAAGAAAAAGATAAAACATCAACTTCCTGGTAGTAATGTGGTCAACTTGGGAGGTCAGAAAGTTCTTCACCGAGAATAACCATCTCATTATATGCCGAGGTGAGGTCTTGCTCTTAAAGCCTCTGAAGAAACGTCAACAAAGTATTAAGAATGTATCCTTAATCCTTGTAGCTTAATCATACTTGCACAAAAAATGTGCTATTTTTCATTGAATACATTTTATCCTAACACAATGGGTGTCTATTTACGAGAAGCGTTCAAGTCATGTCACTAGTGGAACAAATCATCAAGTGGAAGTAACTAGTCACTGATGAAATTTCTTGTGAATAAGGTGTGAAACCTATTGACATTCAAGCAAGAAAACTTCAAGCGTAGTACAGTCATGAAAAAACATTTGAATGGTGCAGTTGTATTAAAGATGGTTGTAAATGTTTAGTCATTGTCAGTTTAGTGTGTAATGCTCTCAGGAAAAAACAACCTGGTTTAGTCACTGAGGCGTTCTGTTTTTGCAGGACAATGCAGAACCTCATACTGCCTACTTCACCACTTGCACATTACAGAACTCAGCTGGGAGTCATTGCCACATCCACATACCGACCTTACTCCAAGCCATTTCCACATGTTTGGGCCGCAATGCAGTTTAAGACGTAAAATAGGCAGTCTGATCATGGCTCTGGAATACTGAGAAAACGTTCTAACCTGATGGTATCCAAGCGCTAGTGAAATGCTGAGATAAATGCATTAGTGTAGCTGGGGATTATACAAATAAATAAAGGTAGTTTTACTCCTAGGTATGTTACACCGCACAATAAAAAGTGCCAGTTTGACATGCACATCCCTCGTAGTTCTTGCATGATTGTATAGTCAGACTTGTTGTTATGATGTTTGTGGATCTTGAAATTGGCACATTTACTGAAATATTGTTAATAAGAGAAGAATCAATGGTGTTTGGTTTCACTCATTTTTTATTGATTAAATTAATAATATTCTTAAATAAGTAACACTGAAAATGCATAAATACCACATAAAGTTTGGTTTTGCTCGTTCATTGAAAAAAATAAATTATGATTGATCCCTGACTTCTCTCTGCATGTCCTTTGTATTAGGAAAGAAAATTAATTTTCATCTGCCCAATTTAGATAGCAGAAGCTTTAACAGATGTGCTTTTATCCCTTTTGGATTTTAATTTAAAGTCAGCTGTGTTTTGTGATTGATACTCACGGGGTCAGTAGTATAGAGAGCTTCGAGTGGACTCCTCACTGACTTTCTGGGTCCTCTGGCTTGCCCACTGTCCTGTGCTAATGCCAAAGAAAAAAAGAAAACAAGACATTAAACAAATAGTACTGGTGCTAAAGTAGACCAGAAAGCTGAAGAAATTAATGGTAGGAATGGAAAGACTTACACAAAAATAAACCCATCCTCATTTAAAATTGTTCATCCATAGAGTGGCTTACAAATGATATTAACTTCTCCTAACAATAAGCAATTCCTTTTCCCCCTTAGCATGCTACAATAACTAACACTGTCTGAATGTGTGCTCTGTGAGTAAGAGTTTACTGTCCCTCACACTGAACACAGACAAGTAGTCACTATCTGAGACTGTGTGTTACTCTCATAGATCTACACTGAAACACACACTCGTACACACACACATATCCACGTGAGCACATGTACACATGCATGCGAGAGGCATTAGTTTGAAAAAGGTTAGTTACCTTGATGCTGGAGAGAATGGAGTCATGGAAACAATGATACTAATTATGCTCTTTGGTCAATACACAACCTACAGCTTCTCTATTCAAGAGAACAAGCTTGTGTTCAATACATTTCTTTGTTTTCGTTTGTGAACATCTGCAGCAGCCCATAAATATTTGTACCTTGCATTTAAAATGCCACAATTTTCCTACGCTCCATAATCCAACTAAATACAGGGAAAGTTTTCATCCTTTCTCAACTGTATTCTTATAGCATACCAACACCAATTAACCAATTAATGTGTACAAGGTGATTGATCCAAATTCATTACTACAATAATCACATGTACTGTACAAGGTCCCAAAAATAGTTTTTGCACAATTTACAGTGCCAAAAGAGTTTCCAGACACTATCAAGTTTTCCACATTTTGTTATGTTCCACATAGCTTTTTTCTTATCATTCTATACGCAATACTCCACAATAACTAAAGTAGATTAAAAAGTTTTTTTTTATTTTTACGTTGACATTTACTGTACATATGTTTTTATTCTTCCAAGACGTGGACACCTAGCCAGACTGAGCAACTGGGGATAAAAGGCCTTGGTCAGACAGGTAACTAGGAACCCAAGGATCACTGTAAAAGAGATCCAGAGTTCCCATGCGGAGATTGCAGAGGCTTACAGAAGGACAACCATCACTGCAGAACTCTATTAATCAGGCCTCTATTGTAGATCAGCCTGACAGAATCCATGTCTCACTATAAAACACCTGCCAGGTGTCTGGGAGTTTGCCAAAAAGGGCCTGAAGCACTCTCAGGCCATGAGAAGCAAAATTCACTGGTGTGATGAATTTCCCATGCCATGAGTGGAGGAAAGCAGGTAACGTGCATCATCTTATTAAAACCAATTCTATAGTCAAACATGATGGTGATGATAATGACAGCATCCTGCTGTTTGGATGTTTTCTTGTAACAGGCACTGAGGGACTAATCAGTAGAAACTCTGAGTGAAAACCTTCTCTGGAAATCTCAGGATCTCATGCTGGGGTGAAGGTTTACATTTCAATCGGACAATGACCTGAAGTAGAACAACTCCTGTGAAAAGTCCTGAACCCACAGAACATCTCTGGAGAGATCTGAAAATAGCTGTTCCCATCCAACCTTGTTATGCTCAAATGATTCTACCAAGAAGAATGGCAGAAACTTCCAAATGAAAGGTATTTCAAGCTTGTAAAAGCAGATTTGCACTGTCATTGCTGCTAAAGGTCTTTTAACCAAATACGAAGTGGTGGATCTGATTACCTATGTAAATGAGATATTTCATTCATTAAAAATAAAAAATAATAATAATTAACAAAAACTTTTTTTTTGTCATTTTGGACCATTGTGGAGAAAAAGGGATTTGAATCCATTTTAAGTTAAGTGTGAAACAACAAAATGTGGAAAACGTTTCACCAGTACTATAGGAGCAAAGATTATTCAAACTTAATACCATGCAAACAAAACTTCTTTATATCATTTTAGTTGTCAAGAAAGATTTTCCCCTTGTAACAGATATCATGGTTAACCATATCGGGCACAGTGCATTTGGGTTAGGAAGAGAAGGTTTTTCTTTCTCAGTTTTCATGTGTCAACATCTGCAACAGCCTATAAATATTTCTATCTTTAATTTACAACGCCACAACTTTCCTACGCACCATAATCCAGCTTTAACAATGAGTTTATGGAAAGCAGATGGTTTAAACATTAAGGACTATCCTTTTTCAACTAAAATCCAGCAGCAATGAATTAACCAATTAATTGGAACGTGTTGATTGATCTAAAATAAATACTACAATAATCACATGCACAGGTTGTCTCATGAATACTTTTTCTTAAAATGTAACATTATTTACAAAACTTCTGTAACACAGTTCTTTGTAAACACATGCATGAAGTCATTTCTCTCACTCATGATGAGCTCGTGTTAACACATCTGGTGTTATACAGTACACGTAGTTGCACTTTAAATGCATTCTGAATGCGATGACTTCCCAATCTAGCCATGAGAATGATTTCAAGGCATGGTTACAGGAAAACACTTAATATTAAGTACATATACTATAAATAAGGATAAAACATTTTGGAAAACATTTTTCTAAATAGTATTAATTTTCCTATTTTGGGAAACCAAAGGTCACCATGTTTACATGGCCTCATATGCTGACCTCTGAGTAGGAAATTCCATTGATGCATTTTTTGTTGTTGTTTTTTTAGTTGGAGGTTATGAATTCTGAGATTAAGATGAATACAAATTAGCCCCCTACTGAACTAGCATGAGGATTTGTTTTTTGAGGGAGACTACAAAGCGCTTTTGTAAGTCGCTGAGAATAAGGGCATCTGCTTAATGCTGTAAATATTTCTGTAATTGTAAATATGACCTCATTAATAATTGCAAAATCTTTAGATGTTCCATGCAAATATTTATAGTTATATAGTACTATACCGCTATATATATACATGTACTATACTATATTGTGTTATATTCATGTATAGTACATACACCTTATGCATACAAAAATAATTAAATATGAAGAGATCTTTTTCTGTCTAATACATTTAATACAATGTATTATTTATTAAATACAATTTAATACATTTAATACAAATGTCTAAACCGACTGATATGTATTTGAGCTACTGTATATGTGGGTTGCACTAGTTATTACAGTCATGATTGGGGATGTTAACCGTCTCACATGATTGACAGGATTTAACAGCGTTACCTTTGACTAAAAAACAAAGTAAACAAAAATGTTCATGTCTTACTGTTTAAAATTTCACCAAACGTATGGCATGTAATAACGTCCATTTGCATCCAGAGTTGCATAAATTTTTGGCTGAGATCTTGTATTGATGACGATAGTGTTTAATTACTCTGTAAAGTTTTTTTCCAGCACATAACAAAGACTTTCAATGGTGTCAAGTCTGGTATGAAAAAGATTCCTCATACACATAGAACAACTGTTTTACTATTGGATGAATCTTGACAAAAATGTTAACCTTCAAACTGTTGTCCTGGAATATGCCTGTGCCATTAGGATATAAAAATCCACAGATGTGATACCCTGGTCATTGAGTACATTCAGGTCGTCAGTTACCTTCATTTTATTGCCACATAATTTTGCTGAGCTTAAACCTGACCAAATGAAGCAACCCAAGATCATAACACTGACTTCAGTGGCATGTACTGTGTACTGTGTGTACATGTACTGTGCATGTACTGCTGTTCTTGTTGCTCTGCCCACTGCTCTGGCTTAAGGTCAATCTGGACTCATTAGACCACATGACCTTTTACCATCCAAAATCCAATTTCTATGCTTCATAGCACATTAAAGCTTTTTTTTGTTCAATTAGCTTCACTAACAAGTGGTTTTCGTATGGTCACACAGCTGTTAAGATCCAATCCTGAGAGTTCTCATCACACCATGCCTGTGCAAATACTCTTACTCCACACAGCTGTGATTTTCACAGTGCAACTTTGCCAAGCAAAGTTTATTTTGTTTATAAATAAATTTATTTCTTTATTTCTTTATTTCTTTATTTATTTTTACTAAATTTAATCTGATTTTGACAGTTCAGCGCTATCCTTCCAGGTTTTAATAATGCATTGGACAGTTCATAACACCATTCCTGTAATTTCTGCAATCTCCTTAGTTGTTTTCTTTGCTTTACGCAGCTTTTCTTTGCTTTGACCTTAAAACTATTTTAACTATTGTGTTGAAAATTTTAAACTGCTAAGATCAAACCTACCAATATTTATAAAAAGATTAGCTGTGGGAACTGTCTGTAACCTTAAAAAAGATTGCCAGTGCAAAGCTGTGTTTATAGTCAGATACAGTAACTGAGTGTTTTAAAATGAGTCTATTAAGATCAAATTGAGAACTGAGGAAAGATAAAAGAGGAAAACAAGGTCTGTATTCATGGAAGCGTCCAGGTGCTGACCTAAAATAAGTTTCTCATTGTTCGGAGACTTCAATCATACAGACCCAGTGTGACACCACAAAAAACCCTGAATCTGAAACAATATGTATCCTGGGAAAGTTTAGCTTGACTGGCCACTTAGTATCAATTTTAACCAGCGACTTTTCAAAATGAAACACTGCCTACATTCCTTCCATACCAGCCTGTATTTGAGCCTGTGCCAGGCACTGTACTGCTTGAAGGGAGTATTTTATGGAGCAGAGAGTAAATTGAAATTTGATGGATTGCAGGGCAAATGGATTCCTTTCCTGGCTTTGCTCTACCTCGACCCTGTATACACCCCTCTCATACTGAGCACACATACCATACTCATGAACTCAGCTGGAGGTCTCTGATGCTAAAATATTCAGCATCGTCTTAGATAAACTTTGCTGTGCTCAGTCAAATCTATGACAAAGTTTGACAAACCTGAGAAAATCTTTCTTGAACCATGAATCTTTAGCATTAAAGTAATCTTTAGTGGTATATGTACAGTATTTTGTAAGTTAATCTTTTTTTCGGTGAAAACTTAATGTTGCTGTCTTTTTTTAGCTCGTGCCTCATCCCAACTTAAATAGACTTATAAATAGTTTAGTCCTTTAGTCTGTCCAGCTCTCACCTTATTATCTATGTATTTTGCTCACACAGGTAAGGTTTTAAAGCGTTATCGTTAATGCTAATACCACTCGGCAGCTCTCATGGATCACTAACCAGCTAACCCAAGTCTCTGCACAACATAGCTGCAGTGCATTCTGGAACTTTGAGTCGAATGTTTGTGGTCTCCACTACCTCTCCACTGGATTTCTCATTATTGTGACATTGAACAGGGTCGGAAAATGGCGAGAGAGAAAGAAAGCTCTTTCTTTTTTGTGTTTATAAGCTAATAACAATGAATAACTATTGAACACTATGTTTAACATAGCTGATTATTTTTCTCCTTTTAAATCCCAGTGTAAGTTCACTAGCAATGTCCACATATTTATATAGTAAAATGTAAAAAAGTAAATAAATATCAGTAAGCCATAAAAGTTTCTCAACCTTAATTAACAAATGTATTAAAAAAAAAATTAGTGCAATGTTTTTATTGGTAGAGAGGCTTTGTTGGATGAAGCGACTAAAACTAGAGGTATTATGGTATCTACAGACACTGCTATAGAATAAGATTTCGCAGTTCTTTTCAACACCAGTCACATAAAAAGGATAAAAAAAAACAAGAACAAACAAAAAATTATCTTTCAATAATATAAAATAATTTTTATATATTTTTATCTATATTAGTGCAAATCAAGATTTTGCAGTATTTATGCAAATCTATGTATTTAAGGGGGCTATAACAAAGCAATGCAAAAGTATACATTAGCAAATCTCAACTCTCGAATCCTCTTTAAAAATCCCCTTTGTCACAGTTGGTGGTCTCCCACTGCGTGTTTTGTTTTCAATACTGGTTTCCCCTGCTTTAAACTTCTTTATCCATCTTTGCACATTGCTTTCGTCAATAGTGTCATCTCTGTTAACATTCTGTAGCACAGTGCGGGATCATCTACTGCAACAGAGGGGATTTGAGAGTTAGGTTCGACAATGACACAAATGCATCGCTTGTGATCGAGTAGTACTTTTGTATAGAGGAGAAGTTACTCTACCAACATGTGACCAATGTTAGTTATGCCCACCTTTACATTATGTTCAGTGTAGCGCTCATGAATTTGCTACAGTAGGTTGATAAGCCAGTGAGATTTACACCTATGACACATACACACATTTGTGTGTGTGGGAACAAACGGATGGTTATAGCAAAGCAATACATACCAAATTTATATTGACCTTCTGTAAACCACCTAGCCAATTTATCACGTCAAAAAGGTTCACGTGCCTATTAATTATGATCATAAATGATCTCAGGCTTCCACAGCGATAATTCAACCTTATACTAACATTTTTCCATTTTTCTAAGTCTACTTTGAAAAATGTATTAACATACTTATCACTATATAAATCATTGTACAGTTTATGTACAGTAAGCACTAAATAATTCAACATAATGAATGACTTTCTGGAAAGTGGGTGAGTGTGAGAAACTGTGAAGTGGCCAAAAGTATGTCAAAGTTAGGAAAGTAGCTTAGGAGAAATGTCTTTTCTCCTTCTCTCTCTCTCTGTCTCTCTGTAGGTATGCGTGTGTGTGTTTGTGTGTGTCCACGTTCCAGTGAGACTTGGCAAAGTAGGACTGCACTTGTCTGTGAACACTGAACCCACTCACCCTGTCCACACCAATGAAGGCCTGAAACACACAACAAGTAAAGACTCTTGAGATGTCATTTAGAAATGATATTTACAGCTCCAAATAAACACACCACAACTACAGTACTTTAGCACCTGCAAATACAGTCACCCAACTTGTCGCAATAAAGGGATGCATGTGGTCAGCAAAAATCCTTGTAGGATGTAGGCTGTGACATTCAAAGTAGGCCCAAATTCTTAAAGAGGCGGAATCTGTGCCAAGAAAACATTCCCTACACCGTTACACCACATCAGCGTGAGCTGTTGACAGTTTCTGAAATGCTCCAACCAGCCCATCTGGTACCAACAACCATGCCACATTCAAAGTCACTGAGATCATATTTACAGCCCTCCTCCTCCACTATCCTGATGTTCGATATAAAAAGGAACCAAAGTTCTTGACCTCTATCTGCATGATCCTCTGCACATGATTGGCAGGTTGAATAACTGCAAGTGTACAGCTGTTCTTAATAGAGCGCCTGATGCATGTACGTCACATAAAAATGATCAGCTCTTAGCACAGTCTGAAAGAGCAGCCTCCACCCAAAAGTGCACAGAGTCTGAACATCTGGAACGTGTTATGTTATTCTGTGAGGCAAACAATCAGAGAGCACAACACTGCACAAAGCATACTTATAAAGGACCTACAAGCTCATAATCATAGCCTCTGAATTTTGAATTAAAGACTCGGTTAAAATAAAGCCATGTTGCACTAGTGGTCAAAGTTTACAAGACAGTTACTGCACATGAGACAGAGAAAGGGTGAGACTGGTATATTTACAACTTATTACTGCTGCATTCATGCTGCATATTAAATTTGCAAAACATGTTCATGGAACTCAGAGTAGCGCACTAGATTGTCACCCTGGGACATGATGTACCAGCAAATAGTGTGTATAACAGCCGTGTGTAACATTTCTGGGCTCAGGGCAATGCAAAGCAGGAGCAGGTCAGACGTGACTGAAATGAAAATGTGAAATTAAAAGCAAAAAGCAGAAACGGCAGGGTGTAAATGTATGGAATAAATAGTGGTCCAAGTGAAAATCAGCCAATGACAGTCTAGCAACAGAGGAAAAAGTGATGCCTCCAAGCTTGTTAATATGTATCTTTAAATCCATAATGCATTATGAGTGAATTAATGTAGTTGATTAAATGTGCACAAAAGCAGGTTGGCTTGGGTTACAGATATCATTTGCAGATATGAGCCTTTTATTGCTGCCTGGCTTTTTTTATTTCATATTATTCCAACCCATGATTTGTACGCCCTTACTCCAGAACATGGTCTACTGATAACCAGCTCAACATTTCAGAGAATCAGCCTGTCAGCTCCACTTCCCCTAAATCCATCACAGGCCTGTACACTGCTCAACACCATGCTTTTGACCTGTGGCACTTTCCTGGGATCAGATCATTTAACTCTTTGCTGCCAAACCCTCAGTGTCACCAGGGACCTTGACTGTGTGCATTGTGCAATTTTTCACACACAATGTGGAAGTTGTGTGTAACATATTTTTCTAAACTTTTCCACAAGAAGATTTTATACATCAGTGTCAGCACTATATATATATAAATCCCCTGATCACACAGTATCCAGCACTGCGGCAGAGGAGCAAAAACACAAACCAGTATTTTTGATGCTGAATAGCAGCAGTGTGTGCAGGAGTGAGAGAGAGAGAGAGAGAGAGAGAGAGAGAGAGCTAACTGCTGCAACATTATTTCCCTTGAGAATTTCACTTTAGCTGAAACAACATTCCTCTACACATGTACATGGCACTTGATATGGCTGCATGTTTTAGTTGTTGTTAGAAAATTTTGCCCACCTTTTTCACATAGAGAGAATTCTAGATTCAGCTTCACTGTGGCCTCCCTCCACCAACATCCTGCCACTTCCCCCACGTCTCTCTCTCTCTCTCTCTGTTTCTTCAGGGAGTTTGTGAAGGATAATGTGGGTCCCTGTGCTAGCTATGAAGGGCGTTCTTTATAGAGACCTTTAGGGAACGAAGGACCTCTGCAGACGTGTACAGCTAATGGAGGGCTGAGGGCTGCTCTATATCCAGTAAGGGATGCCAATAATTTTTTTTTTCAGATATTAGTTTATTTTATATTGGTCATTCCAAACAAAAAAAAAGTAAATGAACCATAAAGCATGTCATTTTTAACTGATTTCTCCATTTTTTTTTAAATTCAGCTGAAGATATTATACACACCGTTCAGCCCAGGAGTCCCCCCCCCCCCTCTTTTGCCACCAAAACAATAACGCACTCTGTGTTCTGACACCTTTCTATGAGAACCAGCATTAGCCTTTTCAGCAATTTGAGTTATAGTAACTCTTCTATTGGTTCGGACTACTCGGGCACTAGCCTTCACTTCATATGTGCATCAGTGATCCTTGGCTGCCCATGAGTTTATTGTCAATTCACTGGTTTTCCTTCCTTGGACAACTTTTGGTAGGTCTTGACCACTGCAGACTGGAAACATCCCACAAGGGCTGCAGTTTTGGAGTTGCTGTTGTCTAGCTATCACAATTTGGCCCTTGTCAAAGTCACTGAAACCCTTATATTTGCCCATATTTCTACTTCCAGCACATCAACTTTATGGACAAAAGGCTTTACTTGTTGCCTTATATACCCTAACCAATTCCAGGTGTCATTGTAATGAGATATTGTAACTGTAGCTTCTGAGACAAGGGCCATATTGTGATGGCTAGACGACTGTGTCAAAGCAACTTTTTTTTTTAGAACCTGCAGAACTGTAACTCTTGGGGGGCATTCCAGGTCTGCAGTGGTCAGGACCTACCAAAAGTGGTCCAATGAAGGAAAACCGGTGAACCAGCTACAGGGTCATGGGCTGTCCCAGACCAAGGCTTGATGCATGTGGGGAGCAAAGGCCTGTGTAGTCTGATCCAATAGAAGAGCTACTGTAGCTCAAATTGATAAAAAGATGAATGCTGGTTTCAATAAAAAGGTGTCAGAACACAGTGCACTACTGTTTTGGCAAAAAAGGTGAGACATACTTATTAGATTAGTGGTTATAATGTTATGACTGATCGGTTTGTGTGTATCACATATGGCAATTTTTTTTAGCTTTAGCAACACCTATTTACAACACTAAGAAACAGTCCAAAAAAAAAAAAAAAAACGGACAAATATCCATATTTTAAGTAATCTAAACAAACTGTCTTCAGCGCACCAGAGGGTGCACAAAGCGTTAGACAGCAAAGACTAATAATAACATCCCCCACCACACAGTGCCCTAGTTCAGGCAAAGAGGGAGGATAAAAGGGCCAGTCATGCTCGGACAGAGTTCAGATCTGAAGCACTCAGAGTTCTCCAAAGTGTTATATGTGTATAGGCAGCATAGTGTATAGGAACTTATATTTCACAGGATGTGTCATGCTCTTATAAAACATAGAATGCTAACTTCAGTTGTGTTGGTCTATTTAGAATTCAGCAGAGATAGGCAAAAAGTTAAGTCCTAATAACTTCTACATGGCATTTTAGCATGTAACAATAACATACCAACAAAAACATTCATCTCCCAACTAACGGTCTTCATTGAGAGGTCTGGCTGTGTAGCACAAAGCAGACGTTCTCAGAGTAATCTGGCATTACAGCTCCACGGACATCACATAGTCAGCTTATGGTGGTCCATGTGCATTGTCAGATAATATAACTTGATTAGATGAGCATTGGACAACACAATGCTGTTATATTGTGAATGTAATTACTGACATGCTGAAAAGTTTCTTTATTAATAATAATAATATTAATAACCTGCACTATATTTAGTCATCTACACAACTAGAGACAGTGAGTCCCAATATAGTGCAGTGGTAGAAGGTCTGAAAACCAACAATGCCATAGCCAGCAGTACAGATGGAGGCCGAGAGAACTAGATGTTGCACAAGCAGAAGGTTAAAAAGATGAGAAGGCTTTGTGTATCTTGGAGGTACTACATGTTAGCATTAGCCCTCCCTGGAGAATAAATGTGGTGGGACAGAGTAGAATCAGTTATTGAGAACACATTGTTGCTGTTGGATATCTGCTGTCTAACTAATGAAATTTTTATTTGGGAAATAATATTCTGCACATTTTCTTTGTCGTTTCATCAAACTGTGGAAATAGTTTTTGAAAATTCTTTTTATTTTAACCATTAGCTTTGAGCTTAAATAGTTAATATTCTAAACAGTGAACTGCGGCCGATGAATTGTATAAAAGCCTATACATACAACATACTAAAAATACAATCATTATTGGTTGATTTTGTTTGCTCCAAAACTTATGTGGTTATGTTAACAGTTATTGTTTTCAATTGTATATGATTCCATAGACTAACTCATGGTCTATTTAGCTTTGTGTACCAGGTCACAGGGAACCTGAAGATTATCCCAGGAGACTTAGGGCACAAGGCAGGGTACACCATGGATGGGATGCCAATCGATCACAGGGCACACACACACATGCATTCACACACTACGGGCAATTTAGGAACACCAATTTGCATGTCTTTGGACTGTGGGAGGAAACCGGAGTACCCAGAGAAAACCCACCAAGCAAGGGGAGAAAATGCAAACTCCATGCACATAGATCTGAGGCATGAATCAAACCAGGATGCTGGAGATGTGAGGCCACAGGGCTAACCACTAAGCCACTGTGCCGCCCAAATCCATACACAATAGATGCAATTCACTTATCTTTTTAATATATATATTTTTCCAGTTAGGAAACCTTCCCATCTTGATGAAAGTTGTCTCTTCCAGGATGACTGTGCCCCATATGACATGATGGCTGACTGAATGGTTTGAGGAGCATGAGAATTTTGCATAAAATTCAGCTTGATCTGCCTAGTAATCAGCTGCTGTAGGTCAAATGAAATGGTTCTGGTTGCCTAGATTGGCCAAAGGTTTTGGCCCAAGGTAGAGCTGGCAGATAGGTTGGTGCTGGCAGCTTACAGTATGTGTGAGTTAACTGATTTGGTAACATAGATCTCCTGTATGGATCCTGTATGTTTTATTTCTCTCTCTAAATATTGTATTGTATTAATACATTGACAAAAAAAAATAGTTCGCTTTTCAAATGTATTTATTTAAACACTAATGACAATAAAAAATTAATTGTGACTCATAGGATATCAGAAATAAAGTCTTAGATATAAACAGATTAGTGGAAAAAAGAAGCTAGTATATACTGTATATAACAGTACAAAAAAATCAGCGCATAAGAAATGATTCAGATGTTCACCATGACTTGCTTCCAACAGCATGCAGTTTTGGTAGCACAATTACATTATGTTGATCCATAGTTGTTTTAATGACAGTATAAGAAACAATTAGTTTTAGTTCACTGGTGACAGGAAAACAGTCACACAAATTTGGGGGAATTTAAAAGCAAGCAACACATGTTGAACATCAGAATCAGGAGTTCACTGGAAGCCAAGGTGGAGTGAAATCAGACTCAGTGGTGGGAAAATCTAATTAAATAAAATTATTACTAATCATCATTTCTAACAATGTAAAAGGAGTTAAATCCAGCAACTATTACAAATAATTTGAATTCATTTTTAATCAGCAATAAGCATCTGAAAACCATTTGTCTTTACAGGCAGCTGGATCATAATGAGTCTACATGCACAGCCGTGCTGCTGGCAAATTTGAAAATTTTTAGCCCTGTCTGAAAGCTCTCATTGTAAAAAGGCTGCAGAAATGTAAGGGTTGAGAGAAGGGAAAGAGAGTAGCGTTGACAGAGGAGTTGAGAGAGTTCAAACTTGAAATAGAGGAATTACAGTATATATATCATGTGTATATTAATGTTTTATACACACACACACACACACACACACACACACACAAATACAAGCAAACAGCAGGCTCCAACCCCAGAAGTTTCCATGTGGGAATCTAGTGATGTGTTGTGTGTCTAGTCTAATAAATGCAGAATCTTAGCCTATTTTAATTCATTTTTACTTAAGAATAAAGTAAAAACACATACAGAATGTAGGGTTCTCAAGAGTCCAACAGACTAAAACATACCCTAATGCAAAATCAATAGCAATATTCAACTGTTCCAATACAGGTGACAGAGAAGAGAAATGTTCATGTATCATAAATCTAATTGATACAGAACAGAATACGTTCGCAGAAGCACTCACCTGGTTTCACGTGACTCTGAAAATAAAAGATGAGCATGACGAAGGAGCCCAGGCACACAGCCAGCACCATGCTGTTGATTTTTGGTTTTCTCATGTTGCGCTGGCTCTGGAGTTCTGCACTTCATAGATATAGACTGTGAGAAGACTTCTGTACTTCTGCTCGCTCTTTCTCAGTACACCGCAGAGCTCCGCGAGTCGCACAGCAAACACACACAGACCTCCTGGAAAACCAACAGTCGCTTTTCACTCGGCCACTTCTTCATCACGGAGCGTGTTGGTGTGTGTGTGTGTGTGTGTGCGTGCGTGTTTCGAATCGAAGTGGAGCAGAAACTACCTGAATGTGAAAGCGCTGAAGGCGGGAGAGCCGCGACTCACTAAGGAGACGCCAACTAATCAGCTGCGCGCGCTGAGGAAAGGTGAAGAGTGCTGAAGAGGGGGAGTTGACCAAAGTCTGACATGGCAGGAAATTAACTGCTTTTAACTTTACGTGAAAGTCAGTCAGCGAGGAGATGTGGCAGGCATGACTGAGATGTACAGAGCACAGAAATCACTGGCGATAGTTAGCACATGTAGCTTCCTACTCCGTTAAGACGCCTTTAAATATGTCTGGGACTAGGGCATTTAAACTGAACCAAAAATATTGAAGTCCCTAGGGTGATTTATTATTATTATTATTATATACAAGATGTTATCGTATCAAGTTTTTATTCTACATTCTAACCACAAAGCAAATTAAATATTCATATAAAGCAATAAACGCCTAATGTTCCAAATACACTTTATTAATCTACAAACTGTCAGTGTAACTAACAAAAGCCTAGCTTTCCTTTAAACTTTTGCAGATAAATAACTGGTTTGAACAAGATAATGACGAAACAAGGTTTAAAAAGTATAGCTTTAGGGATTCCATAGGCTAGCAAGTAGAAATTGTTAGATTTATTTTAAAGATTTATACACAATAATCGTGTAACTCTTTTATACAAGGTGGGCCATTTATATGGATAGACCTTTATAAAATGGGAATGGTTGGTGATATTAACGTCCTGTTTGTGGCACATTAGTATATGTGAGGGGGCAAACTTTTCAAGATGGGTGGTGACCATGGTGGCCATTTGGAAGTCGGCCATCTTGGATCCAACTTTTGTTTTTTCAATAGGAAGAGGGTCATGTGACACATCAAACTTATTGGGAATTTCACAAGAAAAACAATGGTGTGCTTGCTTTTAACGTAACTTTATTCTTTCATGAGTTATTTACAAGTTTCTGACCACTTATAAAATGTGTTAAATGTGCTGCCCATTGTGATGGATTGTCAATACAACCCCCTTCTCCCACTCTTCACACACTGATAGCAACACCGCAGGAGAAATGCCAGCACAGGCTTTCAGTATTCGTAGTTTCATCTCCCATGTTACAGTTAGCAAATTTCTTGCTAAGTTTCATGAAACTGGTTCAGTGTTGGATTTGCCAAAATGTGGACGCATGAAAACTGTCACAAATGAACAAACATCAGTGGCTGTTCTACCTTCATTCAGCAAGAGCCCACAGCGTAGCACTCGCCGCATGTCACTGGAAAATGTGGCATTAGTCGAACATCCGTTCGGCGGATATTAGCTACTCACAAATGGCACCCTTACAAACTCCAGCTACTGCAGCATCTCAACGAGGATGACCCAGATCGGCGCACACAATTTGCAGAATGGGCAAAACAAAAATTGGAACAGGACCCTCGGTTCATGCAGAAGATTTTGTTCAGTGATGAGGCAAACTTTTATGTGAATGGTGAAGTTAACAAACAACCACCGCTATTGGTCTGACACTAACCCACATTGGATAGATTCCTCCAAGACTGTTGGAACAAAAAAAGTGATGCTATGGTGTGGTATATGGGGTACAAAGATAGCAGGGCCATTCTTCATCAATGGAAACTTCAAGGCCACTGGATATTTGAAATTGCTACATGATGATGTGTTTCCCTCTTTATGCACTGAAGCTGGCACGTTCCCTGAGTTTTTCCAGCAAGATGGTGCACCACCACATTATGGGTGTCAGGTCCGAGCATTCCTAGATGAACAGTTTCCTGAAAAGTGGATTGGTCGTCGTGGGCCAGTTGAATGGCCCCCAAGGTCTCCCGATCTGACCCCCTTAGACTTTTATCTTTGGGGTCATCTGAAGGCAATTGTCCATGGTGTGAAGATACGAGATGTGCAGCACCTGAAACTACGGATACTGGAAGCCTGTGCTGGCATTTCTCCTGCGGTGTTGCTATCAGTGTGGGAAGAGTGGGAGAAGGGGGTTGCATTGACAATCCATCACAATGGGCAGCACATTGAACACATTTTATAAGTGGTCAGAAACTTGTAAATAACTCATGAAAGAATAAAGTAAATACGTTAAAAGCAAGCACACCATTGTTTTTCTTGTGAAATTCCCAATAAGATTGATGTGTCACATGACTCTCTTCCTATTGAAAAAACAAAAGTTGGATCCAAGATGGCCGACTTCCAAATGGCCACCATGGTCACCACCCATCTTGAAAAGTTTGCCCCTTCACATATACTAATGTGTCACAAACAAGACGTTAATATCACCAACCATTCCCATTTTATAAAGGTCTATCCATATAAATGGCCCACCCTATAGATAAACATTCATTTGTAAATCCTTTCAGATTAGCTTTATTGGCAATTCATTCTAAGATACAACCAGTTTTAGTGACTGAAGTGTAGTATTATTGATTCTGCTGATGTGTGTGTCCCACTGATGTATAGAATGGGATCGTTGTTACAGGTTTAATGGTTAGCACTGTCATCTCACACCTCCAGGGTACAGGTTCAATTCTGTGTGTGCATGTCTTCATTGTGCTTGTTGGGGTTCTTCTGGGTATTCCGGTTTCCTCCCACGGTCTTAAAATGGGAATAAATACAATGGCAATCGCCATTGGCCTTCACGGTCCCTAGTTCGACTACAGAGGTTTCTATACGAATGAATGGACTGATATTACATGTCTTTAAAAAAAGAAAATAATTTTTAAAAAGTAAACAATATACAGAAGTGAAAATACCCACTTTTGATAAAGATATGACTGTGTTGTTCAATTGCTCTGACTTTACAAAAGTGATTCTGTATTTTCTGATTTGACGGCTGTGACTTAATAAGATAATTCCACCTCAGTCAATATTTGAATTCAGGACTTGCCCATTCTTCAAACTTCTTAGAGGCCTCTACATATACAAGAGACACCCATGGTTAATAATGAGAGCTGCAGATCAAACTTTAAACAACTTTATTATTTTGTAACTAATAAACAACCAAAGTAAAAGAAAGTGAAGGCTTTGGAGTAGTAAAAAAAATAAATAAATAAATAAAAATTTAATGCTCTACTGCCACCTAGTGACAAGCAAGAAGCGAGAATAACGGCAAAAAAGAAGAAGAAAAAAAGAAGCTGAACACAATAATTCAAACGAGCCACACACTTAGAGCAGGCCAGTGTAAGAAACTCACTTTTTTAGATAATAGAAGTAATTTTAATGTAAATGCACATGAAGTCTGACTAGGAAAATGACTGTACTTTCTACATTTCTCATTTCTCCCATGGGAAATGTACAGTACATGAGTAATTACATATCAATTACCAATACAGAACTTATATCTTATGATCTAATACCAGATCCTAGAATTGGTAACAGCAGATGAAACAAGAACAATGGTAACTTGTGTCAAAACAGGAATTGTGAATAATAGGCAGAGATTGGCCCATCAGATTTCTTAGAAATAACTGGCACAATACTGTAATTGGAGCGTTAGAAACACACACACACACACACACACACACACACACACACACACACACACACACACACACACACACACACACACACAGATTGCAAACAGGAAAAATATTCAGTGTCTGGTGAGATGTGAGTCACTGACATGCATTAAACACAATCAGACTTCCCTATTGTACTTCCTTACTGGATGACAATGCTGTATATTCAATGTACCTCTAAATATCTTAACTTATAAGTCTAATAGTCTAATGAATTAGACTTAGTCTAGTAAGCAGTAATGTAACTGATAAAACATAAACAGCCAAACACTAAATATTTTCTAATTTGATAGTTACTTTCAGCTTGAAGGAACACTTCAGGTCTCTATCAGCAGGTGGAGACAGATGATCAGACATTCTGAACTGGACAATGACTGCATAAACATAATGGAAATCTGTGAGCCAATTTAAACCCAGTGAAAAAAGTTCTAATCTGTTCTATGGAGGTGAAATATTGGAAAATAGTCTCATTATTACAGTTAATTAACCACCAAACATCCTGTTTCACATTAAGACTGGACTTTCATTTTGCAAATTTCCCATATTGCAAACATATAAGGAAGTTAACAGTTTCAGTTAACTTTGGGTCATACTGAATAGTAAACTATGAGGTCATATCAAAATAAATAAATAAATAACTCTGTATGTATTCTAAGAACACATCTTCATTATGCTCTATGTGTAGGTCTATTAGTGTTGACCACTCAAGCAGGACAAAAAAACAGCCCTGTATTGAGTAAAATGCTATTACAGTATATAATTCTTACAAATTATTTTAGATTTTTATGGAGTTCTCATCTCATTTTCTCAAACTGAACTTCTCATCATGACAAAGCCTAAAATGGTTTCAATGTGAGTGTGATTAGCAGGATTGGAGAATTGTAAGAATACAAGAACCACAAATGGGAATGATAAAAAAGAGCAAAGAATGGTATTTAATTTTTATTTTAAAATACTAGTATCTTCTTACCTACCCACCTAACCACAACCGACACCCCTCCAAACACAAACAGGAACCAAGGGGAGCACAGGCTCAGTGAAGGGCGATTGATAGCGTGTATAGGAAATATGGGGCCACCCAGTCACAAAGACTGTGGCTACCAGCTGCATTTACATATTTCACAACCAACTAAAAAGAGGTAAAATGTTATTTAAAAAATGTTGTGGTACAGTGCTGTAAAGTTCAAATGCAAATCACAATAGCTATAGTTGTACTGTACGCTTTCTGTACACAGATCAGCTATACTGTTAACACCACGTCATATTCACATTTAATCAATTATATACTAGTAAACTGTTGACAGGATCATAGGCACCAAAGGCTTATTTATACCTGTGGGGAGCAAAGGCCAGCCTGTCCAGTCCAATCCAAAAGAAAAGTCAATGGAACACCGATTACTGAGAAAAAAGCCAATCCTAGTCACAATAGAACGGTATCAGAACACCCAGTGCATTACAGCTTGCTGTGTATGGAGCTTAGAAGCTAAGAAGTTCAAGGTTCAAGTTCAAGACCCTGCCTTGCAACTTACAGCACATAAAGGTCTGCTGTTAATGTTCTGGTACAAGTCACCGCACACCCTCAGACGTATAATGAAGTCTGCCACCCCGGTGGCACAAGTGGAACCCACACAAATGGGCTTATTAGTCGACGCTGTGTAAATATATGAGCGCAACTTTTAACATTTAACAATTGACTTTGAACTGTGATCAGTTGTGTTAGCTCGGTATGAAAGTCTAGAGCAGGGGTGTCCAAATCCAGTCCTGGAGGGCCAGTGTCCAACACAGTTTGGTGCTTCTTCTTCTCAAACACAGCTGATTTAACTAATCTGTTAATTACTAGGTTCAGTGGGTGTGTTTAGGTGTTGGTGAATTACAAACTGTGCTGGTCACTGGCCCTCCAGGACTGGATTTGGACACCCCTGGTCTAGAGCATTTCAGTCCTTGGAGTGCAACTGAAACAATCAACTATGGGTGGCAAGCCACTGTCAAAAGATCTCCGGGATAAAGTTGTGCACAGACACAAGTCAGAAAATGGATAGAAAAAAATGCCAAAGGCTTTATCACTGCCTAGACTCACAGTGAAGTCCATTATTAAGAGGTTCTGGGACCTAGGGAATGAACTTCCTGTAGATGTCTGTTCAGCGGAGTCTTTGACAATCTTTAAACGACGACTTAAGACGTATCTGTTTCTTCAATACTTGGGCTAATCCCCCCCTCTAAAAAAAAAAAAAAAAAAACTCATCCCGACTGTTTGAATGATGGGAATTAGTTAGTAACCTAGTAACCCACTGTAAGTAGCTATCCAATGACGGAAACTTCAAAGCACGTTTTGTCAGTCGCTTTGGAGAAGAGCGTCTTCCAAATGCCTAAATGTAAATGTAAGTGGAAGGGATTTTGTGCAACAGATACCCTTCCTGGATCAGGACGTCTCTCCAAACTGCATGAAAGAGCCAGGAGCCTATCCTCCAGTGTGGAGGTGGTACGTAATATCCTGTTAAGGGAGTGTTTCTCTGCAACAGGGACTGGATGACTTGTCAGGATAGAAGGAAAATGGATGGATACCATCAAATTCTTGTGACAAAATCTGCACCCTTGTCAAGGTTTACCTTCGATCACGACAATGGCACAACAAACACAGCAAAACAGACCGAACAGTGGTTAAAGATGAAAAAAGTGAATGTCCTTGCATGGTTCAATCAAAGCCCAGATTAAACCATATTGAGAATTTGCAGATTGGCAAATATTGTCTAGATGTGCAAAGGTTTGTGTGCCATTGAGGAGGTGATTAGCCTTCCCAGATTTATTAGTCATTTTAGGGAGGGGATGATAATTTTCAATCAGTGATTCATTGACATGTTGGTGTTAAATATTTTCTATATCCACTGTGTGTGTGTTTGTGTGTGTATTTGGCCACACCTAATGTTTCTGTTTTTGCTCCAGTTGGTTTGTTTAGCTTTTTCATCCTAATGACTTGCCTCACTGGCAGTTAAAGCTCTGGAATTTTCTGTATATTTAGAACCAACAGCAACAGATTCCAAATGCCACACCTGGACTTAACTCTCATTCTATTATCGGCCTCTAAGTATAATAATGAGGGAATAACATGTACTGATGATACTATGCTAAAGCGCACCATCTTTGATAGGCACAAACCTTTGAAGTTTTTCCTTTATTTGGGTGTGTAGGAGCGGCTGGTATTAATGTCTTAAGTTGATTCATGCAACCTAAAAGCGACTGCCATGTTAGATGGTTACACAGTGAAAAGCTGTCCTGACATTATTAGCAATTTGGTTATGTTTCAGTCTGCATCTGCCATACCTTTCCTCTGGAAATGCTTTCTGGGAAGCAAGTAAAAGTATATACAGTATATTACACGCACTGCCAGTCAAACGTTTGTTAATTTCATGTATATATATATATACACACATAAAATGACAGACGACAACACTTCTTTGAACAGAATAAGTTATATATATATATATATATATATATATATATATATATATATATATATATATATATTACTCAATATAATAATATAATAAGTATTATGGAAGTATTATGAAACAAAGAAATCATTTAAAAACATTATAGAAATCTTGAATGCTGCTGCTTATTTGCCATTAACTGTGTGTATAAGGTACTGTAGCTTGCCCACACTGTTAGCATCATGCCTTCGATGAGACCCTGTAATATAATGCTACTTGCTAGATATTAGATTTTAGCATCCCAGTACAATAACTCAGCCACCTTCACTGAGTGGCAGGGCTAAAATTGAAACCAGTAAAGCATCCTCACAAAGTCAAGGTTCCACCATTTTCCTGTCCATGTGGGTATATTTAATAAGCCCACAAATGGAAAAAACAGAAAACATAAACACACAAAAGCTTCACACCAGTCAGACACCGTCTGATCTTCAAGCCTGTAAGTACCGTCACAATTAACCCATTGAATAAGAGCAGATTAAAAGGAGGCGATATATTATTAGACTGCCAGGTCTTCTCTGATGTTTATCAATGAGCTCAGAATCTACTTCACAGGGACAGGTGTGGGCCGCTTTGTTACTGTCCTGGAATTGAAGTGTTTTGGATCTGTTAGTATAATTGGAGATATATTAATATTCATTTAGTCACAAAAGCTTGCATTTATGATGAATTTGCTTCAGTTACCAAATCCTCTAGGTCGGGGTATTCAACTAAAATCTGTTCAAGTTCTAGATGCATAAAATATTTTTCTTACAAAGGTTCAGGTAGTGACAACAGTTACATTAAATGGATAACTACAAATATAATGGCTAAAACATCAGTCTGAAGAGAGTATGTTTTGTTTTGAAAGTAGTGATTCATATTACATTATAAGGATCTACACTTATTTATGATCTGAAGATGCACATCAGGTAAAGGACCAGGGGAGATGGCACTCATAAGCTCAACAGTCCAGGTGCAGTTGCACATAGAAATTTATGAACACTTTTCCAAATTTTCACCAGTGGGTCAATTGGATACGACATATTAACTCAGTAGCATCTGTAACTAATTAAATTTAATTGAAATAAATAATAACGGTAATAATACTAGCAAATTGCTGTTTGAAAATTTAAGAGCCAGCTTCTATGTCAGAAAAGCCCAAGTACTAAATGACTTATTTGCTGATTGCACATTTTTTCAACTTTGAAAAACACACACCACCCAATTAGCAATTTAACAAGAACTGTCATACAAATAAATACTAAATTCTAGGTAGATATCCTTAAGGTATGGTGATAATATTTATTCCCCCAGGGATTGAATTCAAATATATATAATTGATCAATCAAAAAGAATGTGAATCAGGCCACAGTTACTTTCAACTAAGCTCAGGTTTAGTCAAGAGAGGAAGAATTGCGCTCACTTACAAGGAACTTTACTAAATGGTGTCAGAAGCAGGAACATTTCACAATGTCAGCAATTCACCTGCTTCCTCTTTGCTCTGTACTGAAACTCAAATTTCCCAAGCATTTGTCTTCTGTTTTTCTTTAATCCCAACAGCAACACTTTAGTAACTGCTGCGATTAACACTTCAGTAAAACTTTATGAAAAACACAAACTTCCTGCCAAACACAGACAGCTAAGTATATTCTTTTGTAAGAATTAATTGCCCTTATATTGTTAATATACTTTAAGATTAAGGTCAATGCAATCAATCATCAAAGATAAGGTTCAGTGTACATAGCTTTATTAAACTTTTTTCAATTACTCAGAAAACAATGATACCATGGAAACACAGTTTTGTACATTTACCAGGCATTGTTGCTAAGTAACACATCAGCAATGCTTTACATTTAATGAAGTCCACAGCAACCAGGGGGTCTATATTTTAAAAAGAAAAAGGGAGCTCAAAATAATAAAAAAATTGCATTTTATCAACAGGAAAAAAAAAAACAGTTAAATAGTATTTTTAAAATGTATTACATTTAGAAATTTAAGTGCATTTAAATCAAAACCAGCAACAGATAGTTTATGCGTACATTTAAATTTAATTATGCTTAATGGATACTTGATATTTTGAGCATTATTAATACCACAATATCATGAATAGTTGTTTGATGAAATGCCTCCAACTAGACATTGGATAGAAAAAGATAAAGAACAAACCAACTAATCAATAAACGATCCATGGACGGAATGTTGGTAATTATACAGGAAGAAATAATGACAAAAAAAAAAAGAAGTCAAACAATGCAGACCACAAACCAAAAACTTAAAGTAAACAAAATCATCTGGTCTGAGTTCCCAAAAATGTTGTAATGTTTAGCATTATTGATTATTAACATCCTAGGCTATGGTAGATTAAATTATAGTAATTCTGTGTAGTTCTTAAACATTCATCACATGTGCCTAGAGACCCAGTTCTAACAGTCATGATTGTGCAGCACTGCAGTATTTTTGGGAAATCAATAGCCCCAAGTCCTACTTGTGAGGTTGGAGCTGAGGTTACTGAACTAGAGTGTTTGTACAAGAGAGTATGTTTACCTCTTAAGTCTAAGCACAGACTATTATCAGTCTTAGCCCACCTCAGAATTCAGGTTAAGGGCTAAAACATCACATAGCAATTGGGAGAGAACATGCGCCTTCCCCAAGTGCAGTTCTCACTTAGGCTTGGAGGATTTATAGCAGCAGAGTAACCCCGCTGTTTAACAGGCTGTCCTACATGAGCTTCACTTCTCCAGCTTCTCTCTTCTGCAGCAGGTTCAGCTCAGTCCTGAAGGACTATGGTCTGAGCATTTCTTTATATGCAACCACTAAAAAGCAATCCCTCTTGAAGATGAACCCTAGAAGCTCCAAATGGTGTTAAGCAGTTGCATTTAAAGAATACCTCCAAACCTAGACCCCCAAAGCTACAGCTGACCCATGTTTTTCTACAATTAAACTTTTAAGTACACTCTAAGCCCACTTGCGCTTTTATCTAATTCCTTCTTTTATTGCTCCGAGGTTGACCATCTCCTTGCAGACTTGGTTTAGACTTGAGTGGTGCTCAAACGCTAAAAGTAGAAAAGCGTGTTTTGACTGCAGAGAGGAAAAAAAAGTGAAACTGCTAAAAGGATGGATAAGGCCAGTATAAACTAGTGAGAACCAGTTCATACAGCTTTAGGAGAGCCTATTAAACAAGCAGGGTTTAACCTCAGCAACCAGCCTGTTTGATGTCACCACCTGACCTCTTTGTCACCTCCATTGTAGTGAAGATCTGGAAGAAAGATGAAACGGTCATTAAAACTAACAGAGTTTAATATTAAAGATCACATCCACAGAGACAAAATAAGCCAAAGCTATGTTTTTATTTTTTATTTTAGCGTTACTCCCAGACACATGCATATACCTCTGCACAGGTAGGGTGTATTCCAATGGTGGTGTCCAACTGCTCCTTTGTGACTCCACACTTCATGGCTGCACCAAAGCCCTGAGTCACCTCTCCAGCGTTTGGGCCCAGGTAGTGGAAACCAATGACCCGGTCCTAGACAAAACCATACAAACAAAATCAGCAATTCCGCTAGAATTTCATGGGCTCAAAAGCAAACTGAAACCTTAGAAATGGTGCGAAAAGAGATTGTCAACAAGACCCTGACCGTGAATTTATTGCATCCTATTTCTAAATCAAACAAATATCAACATGCTAACTGTGAATTCATGTGTTGATCTTGGCAACTGATTCCACCATGGGTGTAAGGAAGCAAGATGCAGGCTGGTACAACAACTGACTTTTAAACCATTTTTCTCTGAATGCATGGCCTGCAATTGTTTATAACAACAACAATAATGATTATTTATTTTCATGCTAACAGCACCATGATATTTTTAGAAGCAAGCTCTTGATCACCCACACATGCCACATTCACTTTGGTGGCAATAACAGTGGCTTCACTGGCTTCCAACGGAAGAATACTACTCGAAACGCACACTAAAATGTTTGGGGGGGGGGGGGGTGAGCAATGGTACCACTCACATCGTCCAACTTGTTGCAGATGATCTTAGCATAGCACCTGTTGTTGTCCCTGTTGGGTATGGTGTACTCCAGAGGCCAAAAGAGACTGTGAAAAATCTACACAGCACACATCACATACCATTAGTAATTTATACACATTAGATACTATATTATTCTGCAGTTTTTCTAAAATAAACTAAGAGGGAAAATTAACACACCTCAAGGTTTTCCTCTCCATAAAGCTCTATAGACTTTTCCTCAGAAAGACCACAACTGCCATACTCCAGAGGTGTGAACACAGTGGTAGGAACATTCACATAGTCACACTGCAAACAAACACAATTAGCAAAAGAAAAACAGTCATCCTATGAGAGCATGCAAGTTATTAGGGAGAAGGGAAAACTATATATAAAAATAGAAAGAGTGGTATAGTTAAATCACCAGTATTTAATGACTGCTCCAGATCACAAAAAATTATAGATTTTAGCATCCAATTTATTTATAATAAAAACATTGATATTCAAGATTTACAGGCAAATTAACATCTCTAATAACCTACTGCAAATTTTTTTAAAACTAAATATCATGTAAACATCATTAATTACAAGTCTCTTGATGCTTAAGTGACTTGTGTGTAAGCACCTTCACAGAGGAACCTGCATACAGCCTGCGAGCCAGAAGTCTTCCAGCCTGGATAGCCACAGGTGTCAGTTCCCACTTGCCCTCCAGGATGTCCCCGATTGCATAGATGTGTGGAATGTTGGTCTGCTCTCCATCATTTACAGGGATCTTCCCATTCCTTAAGAGAACAGAGGCAGAGAATCCCCCCACCACCACAATGTATAATGAGTTTCCAAATTAGCACAGAAAAGTGTCGGAGCTAGAATTACTCAGTAAACAAGAAAATCATGTACTTGGATAATAGCAATGTAAAGGTCAGAGAGATTTGTACTTGTAATTATATATTTATAAAATTTATAGTACGTTTTTAATTGTTGGTAAAACAGGTGTTGGGTGATTACCATGTGTGTGAGAGAACACCATAGATAGATTATAAAAGAGTCATACGACAGTCATAGGGCCTCATGTGCCACTGTGATTCCATGCAATAGCGACACAGTTGGCTCCTTGTTGACAAGAAAGACTGTATGTGTAGGAGGCAAACACCAATGGCATTAAACTTGGACATCCAAGTAAATCCCCCAGCTTCTGCAACAATGTGTGAATGTTTCAGGAAAACATCATCTCTCAGCCCAGTTTAAACATCCCCTTTTAGTCCAAACTTTTGTTTAGATGAGTGTCAGGCTTTCCTCTCTCTCTCCCTCACACACCCCTGCCCATGACTAACACTGCTGAATCACAATGACTGTGCAGCCACAGTCAAGAGCCCCACCTTCAAATGTCTTTACATAAACCACAATGAACAAAGAAAACATATCCTGAAATGAAATCATGAAACAGAAGAATAATCAGATAACAGAGAGAGGGACGTACTTTGAGTTGACAATCACACCAGCCTTGTCTAGACCTATAGTTCCGGTACAAGCATCACGACCCACTGCTATCAGTACCTAATACAGAAATACAAGACCTATAAATAATTGTACAATTTCATAAACAGCAAAGATGTAAAGGAAGCTTGAAGGAATCACACTCACAGTGTTGAACTCTCCTTCAATTATCTCATCAGTCTCTGTGGACTTGGCAGTCACTTTCAATCTGCCTGGAGAGCCAGCCTCAAGCTGCTCTATCTGCACACACAAACACACACACACCTTATTTAAAAGTCAAAGAGGCAGAAATCTGCACTCTCATTCATAATCATGACGCATCATAGTCAAACCCTAAGCATGATTACAAAAGCATTATTTGCTTTGGTGCATTACATAACCATGACATTCACAGTAACACTTAACATTCACACTTATTCCCCCCCCATTCAAACATGAACATACCTTAATAGGGACAAATTTCCTGAGAAATTTGACCCCGTGTGTCTCCATGTGGTCCCCTGCACGGTTGGCCATGTCCTGGTCAAAACCTCTCAGAAGAATGGAGCGCACCATAATGGTGACATCAAGCCCCAGTCCTGCCAAGAATCCTCCGCACTCCAGAGCCACATAAGATGCTCCAATCACTAAAGTCTTACCAGGACAGTAGGACAGGTAGAACAGATCATCACTGCAAGAGAGGGTAGTGCACAAGTATGCAAGAGCATGAGCAAACAGGAAACAGCAGAATGCACACAACACAAACCTGCAGTTGTTCGTTCGTTAATGATAAATCATTAACTAATTTATGTACTTCAGCAAGCTTCCTGCTTTGGAAAATAATGGTATCAACTAAACTGAATGATAATGGGACATATGAGCAACTAATCATTTCATCAAATGATTATCATGTAACTGAGAAGTCATTACACTCTTAATACAAATATATGACCTCTCCCCGACCCCCACAGCTGGTACAGCTTAACTAAGCTCCATGTTGAGATGTTCTGTGTAAAGCAAGGCCCTCATGAGACAATAGCTTATCTCTGCGTGCAAGATCCTTCCTGTGCATTTCTGCTCTTTAATAAACACACTCACCTGGTGATGCAGTATTCTTTGTCTCCAGGGATGCCCAGGTAACGTGGACGCTCTCCTGTTGCCAGCACAAACTTCGCTGCAGTATAGAACGTCTCTTTGCCTCGCTTGTTTGTGGCCTGATGGGGGTGGGTGGGGTATGTAAAATCAGAAATATCATATCATAGGTCAAGTCAAAGTATCAAAAACTCGCAACATGCAAGTCCTAAATGAGAACCATATGTCATAGAAAATCTGCCTCAGTTCTTCAAAACCTAAACAAAACACTAACCTTGATTTTGTGTGGCTCCACAAACTCTCCATAGGCATTCACATAATTGACGTTCTTGTCACGTAAAGACACTCTGTAGCCCCAGTTCAAAGAACCGATATAGTTATTCACGGCAGTCTTCATCGTTTCCCAATTATGACTTACTGCATGAAAGATTGGCAAACTTTATTGAGTGCTAAATTAATTCATTAAATTTTATTTAAGGCTGTAAAATACTTCACCAGAGGTGCTTGAGACAAAATCTATGACCAAATGTGATTTAACAGAATACGGACATCATGACATAATAAACCACAATTTTACCACACTTCCTATTTTAGAGGACGTTTCATCATAACTGATACATTTGTAAAAGCTACATTTGAAATGTTGTGTCGTAACCAGCACAATGTGTATTTTACCAATTTAAATATTTTTACAATATCTATAGTATTCTAATCGTCAATCATTCACAATTCATACAATTTTAAGAAACGTACCCAACATTTTAATACTTTGATCCTAATTTATTACCAAAATGTGTTTATGACTCACTTATTCACCTTCAACAATGATTGGTCATGTCTTATAAATAAATAAATAAATAAATAAATAAAATCTCTCCAGCCTCTGAGGTAAGCTTTGTCAGCCCTATGGTGCTGTGTTACAGCAGTTCTCACCTTCCTCACTGAACTCCCAGCCAAATTTGCGTGCATCCTCCAAAGCAGTGCGCAGCATGGCAGTCTGATGCATCAGCTTCTTAGGAATACAGCCCACATTCACACATGTTCCACCCAGACCTAGACATGTTAGTCAGGTGTTGTTATGCTTAAGAAGTCAGCTATGGTAGTATTTTGTCTATCAAAATGTACAACATCCTGCACTTCTTACCCCAAGACGTGCCCAAAGGTGTGGGAACAACATAATCCAGAACCATGACCTTCTTGCCCAAGGCAGCTGCTTCCTATAGAACATATAGTACGACAGGAGGAATACATGCCTTTTAGGGCTTTGGACTCCGATATCAATAGGGTATACATTAAAATTACTGTGGTGAAGTATGGTGCAGACAGTCACCTTTGAGCAGGCCAGACCTCCAGAGCCACCTCCTATCACAATGAGGTCATAATCGTATGCTGTGCTCTCTTCTCCCAGCAGCTGCTTAAGGTGGCCATCTTTATATGCCTGTTACCATAACAGCCGAGAAAAAGGGTGGGGGGTATAGAAATACAGAAATAAGAGGTAATCATAAGGGTTCTTGTGCATACTTCATTTCAGGAAACAAAAGCCCTCTGTAACTACCACTTTAAAGCATTGTATTAAAAGAGCACATGTCTGAACTGCTGCCTGATTAAGCGAATATAAATGCATGGAGGTTATTTTACAATCTAATAATTTTATCATTTAAAACCAAGTTTAATCAACCTTCAACCCAGATTTCACAGTGAATACAAAAAAGGTTGTTACTGAACGTTGTTTGCTTTTCTGTGAACAGTGAGCAACTTCACTAATAGATGCATAGTCACAGTTCATTTTATGAACAAGAATGTTGAGCTTTGGCTGTCTGGAAGCAGCAACTTAAAGATTTTGTAAAACTTGAGTTCATTTGGAACTTTGGAAAGCTACTTTCAAAGTTTCAAAAAGGTGATCATTAGACCCATCATCTAGAAGACAGTCAGTATTTATACCAAGCAGCCGAATGCAATGACAATGTAGTAAGCACATAAGTACCTGGTACGTGAACAGACAAACGGAACGCACATAGTAATAACCGACAACCCCCCCCCCCACCCCCCACAGTATATGATATATGATATATAATGTATATGGTGCCCTTACCTGCATGGTCTTGTCAGAGCCTCCTACATGTGTTTTGTTGACAAAGACATTAGGGACGGTTTTCTGTCCAGTCATCTCCATGAGCACTTCCTGATAAATGGCACCAGTCTCTGAAAAACATGCCAGACATGTATTGTGATACGGCTGCTTATGTTTCACGTGGAACACTGCTACTGAAGCATGCCAACTCTGGGCAAGGCTCCCAGTGACCTCCTGTTGTTTGATAACTTCATCTTTCCTGGAAGGTGCAAATAAAAGGTCTCGTAGACATGATGTATGTTTAAGACAGGAGAAAAGCCACTGCTGAACAATAAGCTGTCAAAAGGCTGCATGCTTACACAACTGAAGAGTCTTGGGTGTGTCAAACATTATTCCATGCTTTTTTTTGCCTGTTAGAGAGCAATTGGAAGTTTTAGACCAGTGCCAGGTTTATGAAATTATAATTTCTTTTTTTGTTATTCAATATCAAAACTAGATAAAATGTTTAAGATTTTTTTTTCTAAGAACTTTGAAACTAAACTTGGATATACTTGTTTAAAAACTTTCAAAAGTGTCAACAGAATAAAACAAAGTTCCTCACAGGAACAGTCAAATAAAATATGCTTGACAGAAGAAGTTTATGAAATTATAACAAAAAAAATAATAAATTAGCAGGATTTTAAGATACCAAATTATAACTCAATTAAATACTAAAACAAATTCAGTGCATGTGATGACTACCTTGTCTAAGCGATATTTAAACTGGAGCATATGATTTGTGTGGGGATATAAAGGAAAAGCAAGGACGAAAAAAAAAAAACACAGATAGAAAGATAAAGAAGAGTCAGGAGGGGAGAAGGAATAATAAATGATTTGAGTTTAAAGGCTCAAGGAGAGACAGCAACAGATAAAAAGCCCTGCCAGGCAGAGCAGTGGTGAATGACTCAGCAAGTTTTGCAAGTTAGCTTTAGGAGATACGCGCAGATCTGACACTCCATTATCCACTGTGTAAATCATTGCCACACTGGCACTGAAATTACAAATTCCTCCAGTATGTTTATAAAACTTTTGTCAGGTTTGTCGTTTACTAAGCACCAACTACAGAAACCATATTTCATACAAAACTTAAAGGCATGTGCTATTTCATAGGAGAAACACTTTCCTGCATTGCAGTGCAAGCGTTTGCAAATACATACAAAATACCTCCAGCCTGCTCTCAAGTCAAGAATAAGAAAAACAGAAAGCAAGAAAACAATTAGAAAATGCAGGCAAACAAACTTGATGCAATAATTACATCAATTACCCAAATGGAAGAAGAGAGCAGACTAAATCACATTAGACCAAAGCCAAACAATATTAGGAAGAATAAACAGCACATGCCCGTTTCCAGTAATGGCCTCATACACTGAAATAAACCCATCGTATTTAGCAATCTTATTCTTTGCACTGCATAAAAGAGGCCATCTACCAAAAGAAATCAGTACCTAGAAGAAAAAAATTAGACAGAGTCAACCCATACAGACCCAAGTAATGAGATATCCACATATTATATAGAAAAAGCTGTTCAGAGGACAGCCATAGCCCAGACAATCCACTAAGCTGATTTGCATGGGAGATTAGAAAGAGAAAAAACAATGTTGAAAAAAGTCATAATGATCTTGCATGTCTGAAATTCTCTGATCTGATTAGGCCAAAACTGAAAGAGGAAAAAAGGTGGTAGATGATAGAAGCACATTTTGTGATTGCTTTGCTTCAGCAGAGACTGGGAACCATGTCACCATTGAGTGCAAATGAATGCAACCAAATGCAAAGCATACTTGAGGAAATCATTATCCAGTTGAGATTGGGGGAGGGGGTGGGGGGGGGTGCTCCAACAGGAAAATTAAGCTAATTATAACGCAGTGGTTCAAAACCTCAGTGTATTACAATGGCACTGTCCACGCCCAGAGATCTGGCTTAGGATCTTTGGAAAGATGTTTAATTATGCCAAGAAGAACATGCACAACTGTCAACATCCAGATGTGTAACACTGACAGACAAGAAGACTTGAACATACAATAGAAGTCTAATGTTGGACAGCTGATGCAAATCAGTACTAATCAAACAGTTAAAAATAATTGTGGTGTGTCCATGTGGTATAACTAAAACACCAACATCTAACAAGTTTGACCTTTTTACCCTGGAAATAGGGAAGAACTACATTTCTCATATTTTACATAGAACCTACAACAAAGTGCAAGCAGCCTCAAACTGAAACTATCATGATATGGGTCAGTAAAAGAAGAACATATTTGTTCCATCATCCAGATTTCTAAGAAATTATCATATCTCCTGCATTAAGGCTGGTATGTCGTTCTTATTGATGAGTGATATAAAATCAACAATTGAATGATGTGCAAAATTAATACTGGCTGCAACAGCAGTAGAATGAAATCGGTTTCTATTCCTAAAAAGCTAAGGCAGAAATAATGCTGTTCTACATAATTCTACACACAACATATTGCTAGTTAAACTCCAGAAAATTTCAAGATTTAGCAATATGTGGACATCATCATAAAAACTAACCATCTTTAATGTAATTCTGTCCACTCGTAAGGAGCATAGCTTCAGATGTAGCATGATAAGATCCAGGATATCCATGGAATCCTGTTTGTCTAGTTCTGTCTGTGGAACAGAGCTGTGTTCTATCTGACACTACTACAATAAGTTTTGCCATATTGGTCAGTGACAGCACAATTAAATCATGGAAATGAAACCACAACATACAACAAGTATGTCTCTCCCATCTGACTAAGAATAGGAGATGGTGTTATGTAATAGTGTAAGGTAAAGTTAGTTAACTAAACAAATTCCTTAAAATAGACTAAATAAAATGCGAATGTAGTGCTGCACCCTTTACAAAACATCAGCAAGTCTTTGTTGAAACATCAGCTAAATGTTCTGCCATTACGTCCTTACATTGCATGTCAGAGCTATAATTCAAGTCAGGCTGGTGTCCTTATCAAAATATGTGATGGCCAGATGACTAAATAGAAAGCTGGAAAGTTTAGTTTTAAATATTTATGTTGCTCAGCTCCGCCCCTGAGTTTCACATACCTGCATGTAGGTCAGTCCATGAAAACGCCAGCAAAATTGTGACATGAGGGTAATATTCTAAGGAAAAATAATTTCAAAGAACACTTCTTCCTTGGAAAGTACGTAACCATTAGACAATGGCATGCGAGTCAAAAGATAGCATCTCACCTTAAACCTAGGGGTTATAAGGCATCATGTTTATCGTGTTGCGAATGGAACACAGTAAGAACTGTGAATTCTTATTAAAAAAAGAAGCAACTAAATTGAGAAATTTGACAAGAAAACTGACAAGTTAATAGAATTATCAAAAGTTTAATAATTAACAATTTAGATCATTTTTGAGATCTGCCAACTTAGAATATTTCAAGAGAACACTTTAATCCATTTTTGATATAATGAAAAAGTTGTTTTCAGAGCACTGAAATCAAGATTTACCACTTGGTTTGGTTTTTATTACAACATAGTGGCAATATATAAATCACTGAGTGAAGTCACTCTACCCTGAATGAAACTTTGTGCATGTAACTAGAAATGGCTGCAGTTTTCAAGGAGTGGTCCTGGAGGAGTGGACCTGATTCAAGAAAGATAACTGGTCATCAACACATGCTCATTAAACTGCCTAGTACAATTCGATCATGCCTCAGATGTCTGTGGTTGGCAGGTGACTGGATTTAGTTGTGTGTGTCATAAGGTGATTAAAGATTTTCTTTTTAAAGTTGTTGAATATACTGCAACCTACTTTTTTTTGTCACAAGGGCTAATGCTTTCCCCAGCCCTGTTTAAAATACATGTTATGTGGTTTATATAATTAACAGCTCTGCATAAGCCATGCTCTCAGACTACATTGTAATATTCACGCCTTATCTTTTCCATTTGTCTTTATCATCTGGTGTTCGTCACAAGTAAGGTGTTCGCATGATTGTTCATAAGGTAATAAATGTTGCAATACATATATTAGCAATGCGATTGTGAAAAATGTAAAGTCATGCTTACCAATCAGATCCAACTCTAGGACTTCATAGGTCACATTCACCTCTTTGAAGAACTCCTTCACCTGAAACAAGCCGAAAGAAGACAGTTCACCTACATCAGCCAAAGGTTTATGGATGCCAACGATGAGTCAAAAGAATGAACAAAGTGTAAACAAGGTGAATTAGTTGTGGTTGTCTGTGAGCAATATGATTTCATAGGATATACCCTGATATTATGAAGACGTGTAATTAAACACACGCACACACACACGCGCACACACACGCGCGCACACACACAGAGAGAGAGAGAGAGCGAGAGAGAGAACCCTGTCCTGACTCCTATTCCACATCTGGAACAAGGCCACCTAGGAATGCAGGGCTTTTATTAACACTAAGACATGTTAACTTAGTAAGCCGATGATCATGTTATGAAAAATTGATATTGGTACATGACTGGCAAGGACAATTTTCCTTAGGTTCTGTATCATGACCACAACAGCACTTCCAAACCTGTTCAGACATGAACAGTAATCAAGAGGCGCGGGAGTCTTTTACAGGCAGACTAAAACAAGCTTAAAACTAGTAATGAAACAGAATTTACACACCGCTTTATATACCCCACTGCTGTATTACAAACACGTGCTGTTCAGAATGTACCTAGGTAGGTAGTTACAGCATGCAGTTTAGCATCTATCAGACGTGCAAAAAGTAGTGTATATACACATTCGTGCAAATATCGGAATTGCGCAAATAGGGTGCAGGCTAAATAAGTAGCGATGCAGGAAACACTGCGCAACATGGCTACGCAGTGAGTATATGCAACAACTATAGAATAGATATGATATTAAGTGGTAACGGGAATATAAGCAGACACTGACCATTACAACTGGCAGGATGTATAGTATTTTATACACACACGCGCGCGTATATACGTGTTGCTACAAATATGTGTAACTAACAATGTAAACCTAAAATGCAGACATTCCACTCTCCACTCTCTCTGTGACCTGCTCCACATTACAGAGCGCCTACAGGTTGATACCAAAGCCAAATACATCTTAAGACTTTTAATAAGTAGTTTAGTAAAAGTGATTAATAGCAGGCACAGAAATGGGTAATCTAGAGACCTAGTTATCGAACTTGCTGAGAGTTGAACCCTAACTTTGTGGACCCCTACAGACTTCTCATGCTGACTGATCCGGCGCCATTTCTTTGGAGCTAATAATAGTCGGTTAGCCTTGCCTAGCTAACCGAAGCGGCACGAGCTCTTATTATGGTACAGCTAGCTAACATGCACTTACCTTCTTACAGTATGGACAGTAGCTTTTACTGAAGACCACAACAAGGTGGTTGTCGATGAGCTCCTGTATCCGGGATCTAATCTGACCCTTGTCCGTCTCTACCGGCGGCATGATTGGAATAGACCGGAAAAACCGCGCGAGTCAGATGTTTTATACCGAGTTGGATTAATGACTAACTGGGAAGGTGGCTAACAAAGTTCCCGTCTAACTCCTCCGACTGTGACTGGAACAACACGGCGTCCTGACACTGTGATAAAACAAGTTCACGTCAACAAAAGACATCTAATGGAAAGCTAACCGACAGCGCATTATTTCCGACACTGCTCTACGCGGGACATCCTCCTGGTTCTACTCGTCGCGAGCTCGCCGGTGCGCGTTTATATATGTACAAGCGCGAGCTGTGCCAAAACTTCACTGCCGAATCAAGCGGGAAGATGACGTCATCGCGACCGCCTGATTATATTCGAAAGCACCCATGACTCACGCGTTTCTAAACAAACATTAGGACATTGCTAATATTATTTCATACAGGATAGTTTCATTAAAAGGAAAATGTAAATGAAATCGACTGAAAGAATAGCTGCATTAAAAAGGCCCAACAGGCAATGTCTGAAGACAACTAAATATTTTTATATTGGCGCAACCATGCCACCTTGTGGTAGAAAAATGCTTTCGCCAAATGTTACCTTACAGTATACCATTTTCATGCAGCTTTCAATGGGAGACTTATATACAATTCCATCCATGCATTCAAGTACACCAACTAGGGACCATAGAGGCCACTGGTGACCATCGTATTTATTCCTATTTTACGACAGTGGTGGGACCTTAGGTCAACATCCACACACGAAAACCAGAGTATGTGAAAGAAACCCACCAAGTGCAGGGGAGAACATGCAAACTCTATGAACAGACCAGACCCTGGAGGTAAGCCACCATACACAATTTCATACACGCAGCACTTTATTGTGAAAATAAAGTTTCAATGCATTAACAAATACAAGTGCACATAATGTGAAATTAAATAAAAATAATAATTAACCATTGCCAGTAGCACAACCTTCTCAGCATCAGCAGACAGTAGACTTCTGAAACAAAGCAAGAGAGTAACTACCAGCCCATTATGGTCAACTTTGCCCCGGTGGAGAGAGTGGACAGTTTCTGTTTCAGTTTCTTGGTGTTCACATCACGCAGGACCTGTCATGGTCCTGTCACACTAACACCATAGCAAAGAAGACCTGTCAGCTTCTTTAGCACCTTAGAGATGCTTAAGGGAATTTAAACTACTCTCTAAGGTGCCAACTGAAGCATCACAGCCTGGTTTGGGAACAGCACCATGTAGGACAGAAGTGCACTTCAGAGGGTGGTGCGATCAAATGATCTTACCATGCACAGTAAGTTTTCGGACCGAAGCTTATCTACTGCAAGCGGTCCTGAACCAAGACCAGAAAAAAAGTAAACGTTCTTATTCATCTGCATAATAGATACTTCTTTCTGATATGGTCAGGGAAGTTCTTACAGAGAATGAGGAGCAGCTTCTTCCCACAGCCCATTCAGAACCTCAACCAGGAAAACACCCAGTACCAGACTGTAGTACACCCAGTACAATCCCTACATTCCTGCCAATACCCCACATTTATAAACATTTAATATTTGTTGCCAATTTCATTTCACTACAGCTACCTCAACCTGATGGTGCACAGTTCATTGCACTGCTCATACAACAGCACATACCTGATGTTTACTGTTAATTTAGTCATATGTTGTAAACTCTTTTTTTATGTGATACATTTTGATAATAAACATTTGAAGGTCTTTTAGGAAAAGGGTAATTTCAAATAGGAAACGGAGAGGTTTTTAAGGAGGGAGGCAGGAAAAACTACCAGGTCAACTGGCCCCTTCCAGCTCCCCTTCTAATATGACACCCAGTGACTGGGTGGCTTTCCCAGCCAGGTCGGGTGAGTTTTCTGGCCAATCAAGCACAGGGATACCATGGTCCTTAAACCAGGTATTAGTACTTTTGGCAGTGTAGGCAGGTGCCATGTCCTGCTGGAAATTTAAATCACTCTCTCCATAAAGCTGGTCAGCAGAGGGAAGCATGGGTGCTCTAAAACTTACTGGTAGATGCTGATCTTGGAAGACCAAAACCAGCAGATGACATGGCTCCCCAAACCACCACTAACTGTGGAAACTTTATACTAGACGTTAAACAACTTGGATTCTGTGTCCCTCCTCTCTTCCTCCAGAGACTGGGACCTTGATTTCCAAATGAAATGCAAAATTTACTTTTATCTGAAAAGAGGACTTTGGACCACTGAGCAAAAAGTCTAGCCCTTTTTTTCATTAGCCCAGATAAGACGCATCTGTGTATGGTCTCTCTTGAAGCACTGACTCCAGCAGCTGCAGTCCACTCCTTGTGAATCTCCCAAATTCTTGAATGAGCTTTGTTTCGCATTCCTTCCATTGCTTGGATATAGCACTTTGTGGATAGACAGCTTCTTTAGCAATGACCTTTTTTGTCTTATACTCCATGTGCAGGGTTTCAATGATCGTCTTTTGGACAACTGTCAAGTCGCCAGTCTTCCCCATGATTGTGTAGCCTACTGAACCAGACTAGAAGACCATTTAAAGGCCATCTGAAAAATGTACAGGAAAAATAAAAAGTATGATGTATATTACTATAATATATATCAATATTAAATGTTTAGCATCAAATTTAGTATTGAAATATTTATACAAGCTTTTCTTTTCCTGGAGTGTGTATACATTTTTTTTTTGTCTGACTATGGCAAAGCATCTTAAAGAAGAAAATGTAACATTTGGTCATGTCCATGAATTTCAGACTTCAGTCAGTCATATAATATTACATTATATATGTAATATTACGTAATAATATTTTTTTTGGGGGGGGATTCACTGGTTTCTCCATAAAATTATCAAATTATAATATTATGGTAAATCACAAAAATGACTTTAGCTGAGTTTTCACACACTGGGTCACATATTATAATGTTGTATTTTATCTATATTGCTTATCCTGTATCGGTTCATGGGGGGGCCTGGAGCCTAGGCAAGGAAACTTAGAGCACAATGCAGGGTAGACGTTAGGTGGGATGCAGGACACAAGCACACACACTCATGCACACTCACACATCCAATAATACACTACAGGCCATTTAAAATGCCATTCAGACCGCCAATGCTGGAAGTATCTATATAGTATATTATAAGTTAAGTTGGATAAGTTAGATATCAGGATCAGTGTGAGAGTCAGTATGTATAGTTAGTTAGACAGACAGATAGACAGACAGATAGATAGATAGATAGATAGATAGATAGATAGATAGATAGATAGATAGATGTTCAGATTAAAATCATAATGCTTGGTTACTCATAGTCTACATCACCATAATATACCATGCCGGTTCACTGGTAGTGAATGGTAGGTACTAATTACTGCAGATTGAAAACAAGACGTGCCATTTTGGAGGCACAATACACACTCAGACAAATGAATTTAGACAAATAAATTAAACCACAAAAAGTCATTTATTTATTTTGTTAAATTATTCGTTCTTTCTTACCTAAAACAAGCTCATCTTGGTTAAAAATAGAGTGGAATATTTTTCACTGTAGCTATTTTGGAACAGTACCCCCTTGGCTACAATATGAAATGAGGCATCATTGAGTGGGTGGGAGGTGCTCTAATTAAACAGCATGAAGACGCAGTCAGTAAGGGGTGTTTGTTTGTAAACTCCCCTCTGCTAACTTCGAGAAACTGCTGGGCGGAACTGTGGATGCTTATGTGTGTTCTGACAGCAGTGATGACACTATAAGCTTTCATCTATCAGAACAGTCTATTCCCATGCATCTCTCTATATTAATAGGTGAACAGATGTGCCAAGGTACATCCAGGGTTGCCAGGTTTGTGAGCAAAATGAGCCCTGTTGACATTTCAAACTATCCCATGGTTATGAAAATTAATCCATTTCCAAACTGAAAATAACACCCACTCAATCCCTTCCTGCCTGCTCCAGGAGGAATTCTGGCTAGTCCTGTGCATTCTTTCAGATATTCTTTACCAACCCCACTTGCTTTCACAAACACATTTAACCCAATCCCACACACTCCATCAGATTCTTATAATCAGTCCTGCCTATTCATACAAAGCCTTCTGCCTGTTCAGACTCAAAAGCTTCTGCAGACATTCTGACCAATCCCACACACTCAAACAGAAAGATTAATCAAAGTTGAATATATATATATATATATTTTTTTTTTTTAATTATTGGATTCTGCCAGCAATATTTTTTAAATACATGTATTTAATTCTAGTTTTCAAAATAAGAACAAATTAGTATTGTTTTGTCTCATGTTATCTTTTTATTTGAACGCCCACATGAAACTAAAAAACAACAACAACAAAAAAACAGCCTGCTCTAGTGGCTTTTTATTCTAATCTGTCTTTACTGGATTTCAGTAAAATCTGCCAAATAATATGAAAACTCATAAAAAATTTATTTTCAATAATTTTTAAAAAATTTTCATCTGTGTTTCCATACAGCAGTAGAAATCTGAAAGATATACAGATGATTAAGAGTATACATCAATAACTTCCTGAAATCCAATTAAATTTTTAATTTGATATCAGAATTTGCTGTTCACTGGATCACTTAAATGAGCTAATAGTCTATCTGCCAATAATCAGCTAATATAGCTAAATCATGATCAGATTGTTATTGTGCATGCAGATTGTTACTGTGCATGCAAATGTGACCATCTAAACTGCTTGATTGTATTTTTAGCCCTCTGCATTCTCCCCCCTTCTCAGTAGTCTGACTGTACCCAGGAGCCCCATTATACATCAAACCATCAGCTCTGTTTCATTGCTAAAACTAATATTGCTACCACAGCTACTGTATCTTACTGCCAATGTTGCAAAGCATCATTTGCTTATGACTAAAATATAACCATTAAGAACCCATTTTGGGATTTTCCTTATTCATGAATATTCCTAAAAGGTGGAATGGACATATTAACAAATGAACAAATAAACAAACAAAAAGCAATAAATAAATAAACAAATAGATAGATAGATAGATAGATAGATAGATAGATAGATAGATAAGTAATTACACATATAAGAAATATTGCATTTCATATTAACAGCACTTACTGGTTTTCATTTAAAAATTCTAAAAAACTGTTACGTTTTAAAACTCATACATTTTAGATGAGGCAATTTCCTTTTCAATAAACCAATAAAATAGGCTTACAACTGCAACTAAATTATAAACATATTAGCATTAAAGTTGGCTGATATCAAGTACCTTTGTATCATATTTCTAGTACAGTAAGTGACAGCCTGTGAAAATACCAATACAGTCAATCACCCCTGGTTTCATGTCAATATACATTGAAGCATCGCTATAGGGTTAGGTTACTGGAAAATACCAACAAAGAGGCACAAAATCATCCAAATGGATTTTCTCTCTCATTAGATCCCATAGCTATTGGGTGGATGTGCTTTTTTACTGTTAAATCCACGGTTTGTTTACAGTTATTCATATTTACAATACACAAAAGAGAAACTATAAGACCTTCTAGGACATTTCTGGCTACCAAGTAATTGGATGTCTATCTTTATTCACACCACTGTAGCTAATGCTAGAAAATTAGCTACACATTTTCACTTTTTTCTTTTTCTTTCTTTTTTATTGTAGAATTGGAATCTGCTGGACAGAGTGGTCTAACTCACTCTCAGGAAACTCTGTGAGTCTGTGAGCATAAATAACTCACCCAGCATCATGTTCTGGGTAACAGGAAGTTGTCAGAAATGTCTGACTATCAGAAAACCATCTGAATTTATATCTGTCTAGGACAACTATAAGAAAAGCAGGCTGCATGCCTGTAAGAAAGCTAACCTGTCAGAAGTAATATGTCTCCTACTGTCTCCTGGGCTGCATAATGAAAGACAGCTACTGATATGATAGGTAATGTAAAATATAACTGACAGCCATTCAACTACAAATAACAAGTAGTGAGGCTAAAGACTTGTTTTTCTATGCATAGAAATATGCCTGCATAAGCTGCAAACTTACTTTCGAAGTTCCAACTTCTCTAAATTCATGATAATTTGATTTTATATTACACATAAGTTGTGAATAAATACAGCAGAATAAAAAAACTCAAAATTCTAAACTCAAAAACTCTAAATTTTAACTCAAATTTATTTATTCATTTAATTCCTTTTTGCATAGAGGGCTGTACTCATTCTCACTCACTCATTGTCTATACTGCTTTATCCTGTATCCAGGGTAGAGGGGGCATGAGGCAGGGTACACCCTGGACAGGGCACACACACATACACACACAACGGGCCATTGTGGAATGGCAATTAGCCTAATCTGCAGGTTTTTGGACTGTGGGAGGAAACCGGAGTACCCGGGGGAAATCCATTAAGCACAGGGAGAAGATGCAAACTCCATGCACACAGAGACGGGAATCGAACCCTGGAAGTGCAAAGCTACACCACCGTGCCACCCTAAAGGGCTGCAGTTGTTAATCTTTATATGCTTTATTATTATTATTATTATTATTATTATTATTATTATTATTATTATTATTATTATTATTATTTAATCTATATTATATTTATATATTTATTTGCTTTATAATCAGGTAGTGCAATTAAATAATATACTCAGCTATAAAGTATAAACACCTAATAAGAGTAAATTAAACATTAAAAGTAAGTAAAAAAAAAAAACTACAACAAAGATTTTAGTTTATAGTTTTTCTGTTAAATACCTTATTACTTAATAGCAAATGTAATACCAAGGACGACAGTTAAATTACACTACATTTCTATAAGAACCTTAGCAAATATTAGATCATGTTATGGGAGCCAGAGGAGTGAAGAATTAAAACTTTCACTGGTGGTCTTTTGATCTTTTTTTCCACTTACACATAGGATGCTCTAAAAACAAGCTTTTCTTGTCAGCTGTGATTGCATATTTAGGGAAAACACAGACACAAGCAAGAGGAATGAATGGCAGTATGAGTTATGGGAATTAGATAACACTCTCGGGAGGCTTCTCAGAGAAGCTGCCAAGTCAGTTGTGAAGATTTTAATACTAGGATTGTGCAACCCTTTTCACATTCAATGCAACCATATTTATGACACACATTAAGGTAGACACTCGAAATCAGATAGAAAATGTTAGACTATCACATATCCTACAGGCTTGGCTACACATTTCTTGTCATTTTATTTTTAATTTACTTGACTTCCAGCATAACCAGTTTGTAAGCACAAATCATCCATTTTCCCCCACTAAAGAAAGTATTGACATTTTAAATCATCATCAAGTCACAGAATGGTATCAGATATTTGCAACTGAATGTAGCGCAGACAAGTGCATTGATTTCTTTTTGGAAGGGGTAAAATGTTGAATGCAATTAGGCTCCGTTGTGGCTGGTTTGGTGTTGAGTCCTTTTTGGCTGAATGGCCACTCTATGAAGCCTGTAATTAAGAAAAAAGAGCCCGAGCCTTGATCAGCTATATAATTCAAGTACTGTCTGAGAAGTAAATAATGGAATACGCTACAAAAGGCTCAGTAGTTTTACAAATTAAGCAATTTTCTACAGTAACAATGGACTGAAGGAAGAGAGTGTTTCTAAAACAAACTATGTGAATAGTTTCATTCAAGACCTACCCAACAATTGCTGTAATAACAAGCTGCATGTGTGAAAACCAGTTAGGTAAATAAAAAAAAAAAAAAAAAAAAAATCTAATAGTCTTTATATGTTTAATATACAGTAGATATACAGTAGTTTCTATATGCATAGTGTTCTTATTTCATTTCATCCATCAATAGCACATGCTAGAGCATCTTGTCAGGTTTACAGTGTAGTAGTCTTGATATTCCCATAATAAACTAGAATCACTGACTAGCTTTGACACAGAAAAGTGGCTGCAAACTGTGATGTGGTTTAAAAATCTATATGACTGCAGTGCAGTTCAGTTAGACAGTGGCTAACAGCTCTAGTCTCTGGTTTGCTGCAGAACTGGAGTTACGGTCTCTGTGGACATTACACGTATTTTCACCACACCATGTGTGAATGTGTGTACATGGTGTTCTGCTATACACTAATGTACCATCAGATGTGTATTCCCACAAGTGTTTTCAGGCTTCTGATAAAATGTACCTGAAGATATAAGAATGAAACAAATGTTTGCATAATTATATAAAATGTAAAAGTAGCTGCATAAATAATTATATTATTAACCTGTGCCTTCTGTTATACTTAGTAAAAATGCGTGGACTTTTTTTAATGCTTCACCAGCTAATTAGGCAGATCCTTAGCAAGAATTTATGTAACTAATGAAAAAGTTACAAGAGCACATGTAATATGTGTAATTAATGCTAATGATTTATGCTTTACTTTTAGACACTACTGTTAGGATTTATAAGCCATATGAATTCTAAATAAGTCTAGACATTCAGGTCTAGAATGAGCCGGTGGATCTGAAGTAGAAAAGGTTATTTTGGACTAGATGGGGGGTGACAGATTAAATATACACACAGTATATTCAGTGGAAGCTTGGATTGTGAGTAACTTTTGCGAGCGTTTTGCAAGACAAGCAAATATTTAAAATCTTTTTTTCTTTTAAATAATCGAGCAAGTGCTTGATATACGAGTGGTATGCATGCGCTTTGTCTGCCGAGCATCATGTGATCACAACTGAGCCAATGGTTCTTCTCTCGCATGTGCTGCGGGATTGTGGCTAATCATCTCCCATGCTCAGGCTCAGTCTCTCTTATTTGAGAGGAGGGAGGGGGCTCCCTTTGGGTATTGTGGGTGGAGCCTCTGTGGATCTGAATTGTTTGTCCAGTGCTTCCCATGGGTGCATGATAAGGTCGGGATCTCGAGAGATTGGACGCCAGGTTGGACTCGTTTCCTGCTTGCGGCCCATCACAGAGAGCTATGGTGAACTGAGTGTTCTGGTGCCTTTCTATCATGGCATGCATTTTTTTTCTGCAATTTGTGTTGCATTGGCTTTCCTGTGGAATTGGACCAAACAGGCTTGCCCTTGGCCCCAGCAGGTACAGATGAGCATTAGGTGCCCATGACCTTTTTGGCAGTTTGGATGTGTGAAGAGATGGACGGTTCCATCTATGTGCTGCCAGGCACATCGGGCAACGGATATACTGTATATCCATTGTTTCCAGCAATTTACCTGGTCAGGTTGCCAGTTTAATCCAGATTGTATCTGAGCACTTGCGGGTGCCTTGCTCAAGTTTACTGATATATAATTGATAATCAATTTTGTTATCAATCAATGTGCTAATGTTTTGGTGTACATTTTCCCTAAAAAATTAATTTTTTATTTCTGCTTGATTGTTCCTGAAATCTTGCGCCGCATGCACATTTCATTACATTACAGTGTACTATGGACATAATCATGATAAAAAAAATTTGTAAGGTTCACTTTGCAAAAATTTGTTCTGCTTTATATTTAATATAGCACAATATGTAGTACACCAAATTCTAATTTCTCTTATGTCATACTTCCTTTTGACCATAAATGGATTACACTCAAGCTTTTACTGAGTTAAATATTTAGGTTTCCATTTATCTCTTCCTCTGTGCATTTCTCTTTAATTTTTCTTTCTTCTTCTCAGTAAATAAAACCTAGATAAAAAATTATATCTACCCTACAGATATATGTAGAGTATATCAGCTATTTTCACTGTCATTAACCTACATTACTGCAATTACCGAACTGATTCGGTAACAACCTTACCAGTGCTATGCCTTTTACAAACCACCAATTTCCTTTTTAAACACTCGGTTATATATCATATTTCTCAAATGAGCTCAAATCTTTATTTTGTACATAGTAGGAAAGAAAAAAAAATCTTCTGAAAGTACTAATTTTCCTCCTACCTAAAGTAGTTACAGCCATGCATCCAATAATCCAATATGCATAATAATGCTTAGTTCATCATGTTACTTAATAAATGTCTGGACTGCTCCAGGACCTACTCACTTCACTTTCCCCATAAGGGCATATAACCTTTTCAGGATGCTTACACATGCTTATCAGGTAGAGGATGATATTATTTTTGCTAATAAAAGAACAGTTGACACTTCCGTCTACAGTAGATTAAGAATTCAGGCTAAAAGGATACAACAGAACAACCACAAGACATGATGTACAGTAATTATAACTTCCTTCAGCAGTTACTGTATCCAGTCCTTTCCATTCCATTCCACTCCTATTTACTGACTGATGCTTGATTCATCTCTCTAACTTACCTGCCAAATACTGAACTCATGACTAAAATCCAGATAAATTGTGATGTTTCCTTGCAGGTTATCTCTAACAGCAAGTAACATCACTTCATATGATTAAAATTCGCTTTTGCCAACAGGGCTGACATAAAAGAAAGCCAATGCAAAGACATTTTTCTCTCACAGTCTCTCTAATGATCTCAGGAAGGAATGCCTGGGCCATTGGTAACTCATCGACTTTTCGTCCCGTTTCCCTCCATCCCTCCCTCCTCATCTCTGCATTGAGCTCCTGGCCTATGAAGGATCCTCCGCTGGGTCGATATCTTGTTACTGCGGCAAAATCAATTACCCCAATAATGCCCAGGGAAATGGAGGCCATGATGACAGAATGCTCCTCCTTCTTCTCCGTGCTGGTGACAGATATTAAACATGAAGCTATGTCTCCACTTCTGCTTTCTTTAGAACTATGAACAAATTTGCTCTTCATGGTCGGTAATTGAGCGCAGTAAATTTTAAGGCTTTCACTCTTGTGGATACAGGGTAAAGGATTTAAATGTCTCATCCATAAGCTCTATGTTCTCCATTGTTCTGTTTTTTTTTTTTTCTGTAGAGAGCTATTCCTCTGAGGGCTAAAGACCTAGGGCTGCAAAAGGAGAATGAAAAAGAGCTAGAGAAAGGCTGTGTAATGGCCAGGAAGGTAATCCTTCCTGAATATAATATCCGGAACATTATATCTGTATTAGAGATAGCATGATTATATTTTATGCATATGTTAGTATTATAGAAATGAACAGCAATAGACTTGGCCCCATTTCACTGCCTTAGACACACACACACACGCACACACAAATGATCATTGTAACTATTACTAATATTGCTATATCACCATCTTTAATTGTTTAGTTGGTTTAGCTTTTCAAATAAACCCCCGAAAAATCTATTAAAACACTGTATTTCTGTGCAGAAAAGGTAACTGTCAGGATATTTGACAATATTTCATCCTATACACAGTTATACACTGGCAGCATGGCACAGGCAGCATCATTATAAACAGTCTGGCTCCAACAGGGTAGCCAGAATGGAGAAGGAGAACAGTGATAGAAGACAGCCACAGGTGCATATGAGGATGAGGCCTATTACACTCTATGCCTTATAAACAGAAAAAGTGACAGTTTAATTAACTTAGATGGCCATTTGGAAAATATCTGGGAAGATAGAAAAGCAATAAACTAGCTGAAAATTGCCTCTCATTCCTCAGTTTATACTCCTGAACTACTCGACTCTATACTCAGCCTCAAGCAAACCTAAGAATAATTACTCAGCAGTTTCAGATGATTTCATCACTCAGACTGATTTTAATGGAAACCCAACATCAGACACTTAGCACACTGGTGATAGCAGATTTACAGTAGGTGCCGAAATAAACAAACAACTAAGGTTATCTTGGTTATCTATCTATTATCTATCTATGTGTACATCCACCTATCCATTCATCCATCCAACTATATAAACCCCACAAATTTCCTTTCTGCACTTAATAAACATTGTCCATGCACATATCTTCTGCTATTGTTTAATAAGCCCTTAACTTCACACTGGAAAACATAAACATGTTCTATCTTCTCTTATCTTATTCATGCATTCATCCCTTCCATCCTTCCATCCATCCCTCCATCCATCCCTTCATCCATCCATCCATCCATCCATCCATCCATCCATCCATCCATCTCTAAATCCATAGATCCATCAACCTATTCATCCATCTACCCATCCATTTATGCAACCATCCATCCAGTTATCCATTAACAACCCATCTAGCCATCCATCCATCCATCCATCATGCATAAATCTATGTATCTGTACATCCTCCTACTGTTAAATAAGCCCTTAACTGCACATTGGATAAAATAAACATATTTATCCAAGAAATCTATTTTTCCATCCATCCATCCATCCATCCATTAACCCATCTATCAACCCATCCATTCACCCTAAATCATGCATCCATCCATTGTCCTACTGTTTAATAAGCCCTTAACTGCACATTGGATAAAATAAACATATTTATAAAGCTGTCCAAGTCTATCTATTTTTCCATCCATCCATTCATCCATCCATCCATCTATGCATGGATCCATTGAGCTATCTATCCATCCATCAATCCATCCATTCATCACTCCATTCATCCATCCATTGATCCGGCTATATAAATCCCACAACTTTCCCGTGCACTTACATGATGACCCATGCTATAACTATAACAATGAACAATGTCCATACACACTCCTTTTGCTATTGTTTAAAGCACTTTACTGCAGATTGGTATTACAGGCTTTCATGATAGATTTCTAGAGCTTCTAAAGTGCAGCGCGATTTAGTGTCTCTGCCTTTTTTGAGCCCATTTTGTCTGTTTGGTTGTTGTGTTTGGTCTATTCAAGCAGAATAAAAAGAAGTAATGAGGAGAGAGGAAGGTATAATCTTCCCGATGAGCCACCACACTCATGCTGCTTCTGTATGTGAGGGAGAGAGCAAGTGCTGCAGACTACTAAACACACACAGCTGTACCACCATGCTGCTCCCTGCCTTTTATTCTCTTTCATACAACTAACATGTGCGCGCGCACACACACACACACACACACACACACACACACACACACACACACACACACACACACACAGAAGTGAAGCTACATTTCTAATGAAAAAAAGATGGAATAAAATTGATGTGTTTAGTTTTCTCTAGAAATTTCACAAAAAAATCTAAAAAAAAAAAAGAAAAAAAAGTTCTGTGGATGTTAAGATAAGGACATGTTCAGCATATTTTATCACAGAGACAGAAAAGAGCTAAGTGGAGGTATTTTGTGACACTTATCTCATGTGAAGTGTCTCTGGAAAAGCATTGAATCAATTTTGGTGAAAAGTCTTCACACTGAGTATTTAAATAGAAAAATCATCAGAAGTCAGGAAATGCTATTGGACCTTAGAGTGAATACAAAAGCATTTGAATGTCAGTCCAAAGCCTCTGTCAGCGCAGCTTGAAAAATGCTTTAGAAAGCTGGGAAATGGACAGTCCTGCAATAAATGAAGCTGACAGCCCCATGTTTCATACCATATTCACAGCTGAAAAGAGTCAAAATGGACGGCCCTCCTACACACACAGATTCCTGCACACTGTATGCTAATTAGAAAGTCAGGCAGGGCACTTGGTGTTAGATAAGTCAAGCATTAAGTCTGTTTGCCCCACTGCCCTTAATGGGATATCACATGCATACACAATGCTCAGTCGACTGTGATAACTTAGGTGCAGCCTACTGCATCCACGTTTCTTACTTCGTACTGCTTGGTCACACAGACCTTAACAAAAACAAATACACAGTCGCACAAACACAACAGTCGTCCTTGATAATTAGGGTTGTTTGGTTGAACACAGTGATATTTAATGGGGTTGTGTGTTTTGTACTGGATCATTTCACTCAGCTTGTTTTTGAAGACACAGAAGCAGCTGGGCGGGGATAACCTTCACCCTTCCCTCATGTGTCCCTTCATCTCACTGGATGGCATTACATCATGGCAAATAATTACACACAGGCTGAGAGAGCTAAAAGGGTCAAAACACAGAAACTATTTAATCCTCCATTAGAGCTCAGAATCTTTCCATTCTGCCCTAAAATGACAACCTGAAGCAATCTGATCAAGATTAAGCCAGTGAGTGCATTTCTTGGGCAGTACTGTAGCTCTTAAGCTAAGTATTAGTGCCACTAGCCATGTCAGGCTCACTGTACATGCACCCTGCCCTGCTACAACACAGTTCATCCACCATAATAGTCGACATAATGTTTGCCATGTACCCGGAGCCATCAGTGAATTGTGTATGCACGGGGAGTATGTGCTAAAAATCACGAGCACTTTGAATTGGCCCGAATCGCTCTCGGATCAGAGGAGCTGTCGGAGAGGCCAGTCAATTACTGCTAAAGTGGAAAGGTGCTATTGGTGCTCCATGAGCACACCACACATAGAGGAAATATGAGGGAATGTTTATATGTAGGTCAGTGGGGGTGTTAATGAGAGAGAAAGAGAGAAAGAGGGAAAGGGGGGGGGAGAGAAGGCGGAATAAAAGAATGGCTTTCCTGTAGACCTGATGCATTAGATATGACAGGATCTCACGGAGTAAGAACATTTATAGTGGCAGGTTGCCTGCCATGCGAATGACAGCCAAACCTTCCCTGATACACACACACACACACACTCTCACACACACAACGTGAGAACCTAGTGACTCGGAGCTGACAGCTCCTCAATGTATTATTTATGGGCTGCTCAAATCTGCTCAAATCATCCATCCTTGACCCTTACACATAGCCTATCAAATGTCAATCAATTGTAGCACCTAATCAATGCCACATTAGACCTGTCCATGTTAAATGTGCTTCAGAGCAAATTAAAGATCTTTCATCTTCATTATTATAAAGAAAACGTCAAACATAGGCTGGAGTGGTGTGTTTTATATAAAATAAATAATCTGTTAAATAATAGATGATTTAGAATAATCACTGCACCCAAAGTGATGAAAGACGCTATAGCAATATATAAATATACAGTATGTATGTGCACTGTACATAACGTTACATTGTATACGCTGTATGTATGTGATATAACGCAGTGGTTTGCATTATATTATTTGCCCAAGTGAGCCAACCTGCAGTGATACCATAGCAAGTTCAAGCTTCTTGGTTAGTTACACAGCTGACAATGAAGCGTCCAAGAGACGTTATAGTGTTAGTTAGTATTGCCATTTAAGAAGTTCCTTCTGCCAACACTAGAGTACACTGTTGCTCTGTAGCCCAATGACCAGCCAGGCAGTAAAGTACAACCTTGAGAGATTCCCCCACAACTGCCCCATAACAACACTTCTTACCCAACAACAAGATCCAGAAATTAAAGCCTACCTACGTAAACTCTTAGATAAGTTTTAAAGTTAAACCTCAGTGTGTACTGTTTAATAAGGCTTTTTCTCCTATATAGGAATCAAGTAGGAAAATATAACCACAAATGAAATTTAAATTGACTATGATCCCATTCCTTTATTATAATGCCTAATTTATTTTTCACCTTATTTCGATTTCATTCTTTCCTTTTGCAAACAACGCTATGCAACACTGGTTCTAAAATAGATGATGAAACTGTTTAATAGTGGCGAGTAACTAAAGACAAAGCCTTCATGTTGTGCTAAGGAAGACTTGATAACAAGGTGCTTTATAGATAGTGGTGCAATTAATTAAATCCTTTCAAACCCAAAGAGCTGGAAAGTCCTATTTGCAGTAGCAGAAAATTTACAAACTGACAAACAATTGTACATAAATGAAAGGACAGAGAAAGAAAGGATAAGAGGCTGCACTTTATCAGAGTGTTTCATCACGCTCTTGCAACACTATGTAAGTACTCTCTCTGTCTCTCTCTCTCTCTCTCTCTCTCCCCCCCCCTCTCTCTTCAGACCTTAGGTAAATATTACATGAATCAGATCATATTTCACACTGTCATAAATATTTTATCATGCTGAATTAATATGGTGATCACTAACTGGAAGAACAAGTGTAGGTCTTGATATTTGTGTGTGTGTGTGTGTGTGTGTGTAAAATTTTGTCATACAATTCTAAGTCTAATATGAAAAGCGTGTTACAAACACACATTTGGTTATTGAAAGTTATAAAACAGGATTGAAGCATGAATGAGCCCATGTCATATGTTATGTGGGAGCAAAAGATCAAAGCTGTCTAGTATTTTATTTTATTTTATTTTTGGTTTCATTTTAATGTTAATCTAGAGTGTATGTTAAGACATTGGACCATGGTTTGGAAGGTCCCAGGTTTAAATCCCATAACCACCAAGTTGTCCCTTTTGGGCCCTTGAGCAAGGCCCTTAACGCTCAGATGTGTAAAGAGATAAAAAATTTAAGTCACTCTGGATAAGGATGTCCGCTAAATGTATGTCTAAACAAGAAGTTCAACATTTTTACTTCTATTTACAAAGGAACAAAACTCATTTATAACGCACACATAAAGGCCATTGATTAATTTCAGCAATTACCTTCTAAAATATGCAACTCTATACAGACCTATACAGACTTAGGACTGCATTTATACATTTGACTGAACTATTCTAAAAATATATGTTTTCACATTAACTGGGCCAATAACTGTTTTTAAATGTAGATAAGTTTAAGCCTAAGCTTAATTTTTGCTCATTTCATTAAAGTAAAAATTTTCCAAATTAGGGTCAGCATTTGCATTAAAGATGTGGTACAGTAGATTCAAAGTTTCCTCCTCATGTTGGCTCAGGGAGTTTTTTCTTGTTTCTGTTGTATCCGAACTTTGTTCATTAGGGACCTAAATCTAAAGCTTTTTGTCACGCACCATGTACATAAAAATTCAGTTGAATTAAATATTCGCTTAAATTTGGCATAAATAAATATCATGACAAATGTATACCACAGGCCCATAACATATACACAGTACTTCATATATACAGTATAAACTTTAATTTGGGTTAATTTGTTAAATTAAAAGTACATTGATAAGCCAAAAGAAGCCTTCACCACCAACACTGCTTAAAATTATATGAAAGCTGTCAGCTACAAACAATGAAGAGCACATAATAGATGTTTCTGTCTCGCCTAATGTCTGTTTGTGCAGGAACGCCTCCTGTTTAGGCATGAGTGGGAAGCTGGAAAAATAATACTGCTACTTAAAACACTTAGCAGTCAGACCTGGATTTGATGAATAGGATATGAGTTTGGAAATGGACTTCATCCTTGAATACTGGTGTAGTGTTGTGCCTGAAGTCTCAGGGATAGAACACAGAAGAAGGAGCAGTAGCCTTGAAATAGGAACACGTCAAAGAAAATTATGTTTTCTATACCTTGTGTTCCTATGAGCAGGACAATATAGTAAAACTAAAAAAAAGCCACACAGACAGAATTGGACACACAGAAGACACAAGGCCAGGAGAATGGAAATCTATTGAGCTGACTCAACTTGGAGCAGATGTGTATTTATGAAGTATGTTCCAGTCCGATGAGTGCTTTCTAGGATCAGTGTGTAATACTTTCTAACACAGCAGTTATTGCTGCCAGATATGGGCTATGGACCGCACTGATGACTTATAGATGGCTTATTTTAGTGTTGGCCTATTTACTGTATATAGTGTTACTTCACTGTAGCATGGCATTAGCATAGCTGGAGGAGCAGGTACATGCTAGCTTTGAATTAGGTTGCTGTGCTCATAACACAGTTCAGTGCTGTTCAGTTCTTCTTTCTGTTTGGTCAGAATCTGATGATTTTTTTTTTTTTTTTTTTTTTTTGTAAGATCAGCTGTGGTATGAATGCTGAAAGCTGGCTGTAATTCAAGTCAAAGGGTTATATTAATTCATCTAACATTTCAGTAGTAACGACTAATTCACAGGAACTAATGGATGCCTGCGTAATCACATAAAGACTAAAAATAAACAGATTAAGCATGCCTGCTGTTATTTAGCAAAGGGGAAAAAAAAATCAGATTTTTTGTTATGGTGAAGTTTTCTCTAAGCACATTTTCAACATACATGGAAGGCGTCTGTGGTGACAATACTTTGTTACCATCTGTACATTATTTGATGGGAGATTCTTCACGGCAGGATTTTCCTTTTTCTTTGTCACATAATAATCTGATTTTTTGTCATATTAACTTCACAAGAGAAGAGAAAACCTGGTGAAGATCTGGCTTTTTATAGCTACAGGAAGTAAATGTTCTATAATGAAAAAAATCGAACAATACAGTCATTAAAAAGTATGATGATTAATTCACGAATCAATTCAAAACCAAAAGTTGGTCAACTACTATAAGAGTTATACAACCCTTTGTAATGTGTTCTTATCATAATTAGAATATTGTTTGTTAATAGTCACCAGACTCCATCACACCACACTGTCATTGATTACTTTCCTGTCCTGTCATGTTTTATTTCGTTTTAAGGTAATGAAAAGCTGATTAGACTTCATGCTGTAATAAAGATGCTGTGATTAAATGCTGTTTTACTTAGCAGTCTGTGGTTGTTTCTTGAAAACAAAAGCATTACAAAATACTGTAGGTAAAACTTTCAATCAGGATTTGTTGAAATGGATATATCAAGCAAGCCATCTTTACTGAGAAAATTGCACAGAGCGCTTTAATTCAATATTTGTGTGCAGTTTTGAGTGCAATTTCTTTAATAGTCAAATTAGCCTGGTGTCTTATTGTTTTATGGCTGAATATTTCTTCTTTATTTCAATTCATTTCCATTTTTTTCTCCTTGAAGCGGAATTGTTAAAGCGGAGCACAAAACGCTCTAACACAATTTTTCATAAAGTGGTTGATGAAATTGTATTTAAAAGAGAAGGGAGGCCATATAAAGAAAAGAACTAAAACAATGCTGCAGCTGCCTTGTCTGAAAGCACGAAAGTCTTCAATATTAAAAGAGAAGCGTTTTTATGTTGTGCTACAAAAGCAGACTTGAGAGGAAAAATGCTTTATACACTGCTCCAACTAATTAAACACTTTCAATTAACAGTGCTTGAAAGATTTCAGGAGCAAAATAAAACTTCAAAACTGACAAACAGCTGTTCACATGCAGTTCATAAAACAGAAAGAGAAAAGATCCTAATATATTAAGTTCAATGATATGCAACAAAATCTCGATCTGTAACTCCTTTGCAATTCAAACATGCAGAATATGAATTTTCTGTATGAGATTTATCACATGGTCGATCATGTGTACACTGAGATGTCAATCATTCAGACTATCTTTTTATTAAATTTAATTCTTCATGACCGACCAGCATAGGCTGAAATTACTATCCCATCATCGTAGTGCTCTTCAACACCCCGGATAACATTTGTCTTTTTTCACTGGCTTGTGTGAATCCAGTTAATCTCACCCTGCACCTTTACTGCTGCGTTGATGACTAACTCTTCCTGATAGGGGCCATCACACCTCTCCATGTGGGATTTTAATCACGACCTCACTTGAAATGAAAATGTGTTCTTATTCAACAGGATTTGCACAAAACCTGTTAAAGTGTTGAGAAGTGAACTCAGGAGTAAAGGTAAGGTTGATAAATTAAAATGCACGCTTTTTTTTCCCCAAGGCACACATTTGTTCTGTGTTTATTTCAAAAGCAACTTAGCGAGGCTTTTGCTGGCACACTACTCAATTTCTAATTAACGCCTGGCATTTCGTAGATTAAAATAGACAAACTGACAGTTACATGTTCATATAATCCTGGAAGTTGATAACAAGGGTGTAACTTTTGCTCTAAAGGTGCTTTGTGTTGATATACCTTTGTAGATATGAGCAAGCAATTTAATTACAGGGCTTAAACTACCAGCTACTCCCACTTCAATCAGCTACCATCATAGCTACAGTTAAACTAATATTACAAAAGAAAATAGCTAGTGTGCTACTTTCTTGGCAAAAATAATTAACAGATAGTACCTGGTTTAATGGAATGTTTAATGAAGCTAACTCATTTCAGTTGATCTCAACGAAACAGGTGAAATAGAACAAGTGGGCAAATTACTAGCTTAATTATTACCCAGACTCTCACTATTGGGGCTGTTAACTTGCAAACAGATAACAGATAAACCAAATGGGCATTACACCAATATTGGGCTACACTTTAACAGATATAGTCCACAGATTTATGACGTTTTGTAGTTTAGGCTCTTTAGTCCAGTGCATGTGATTTTATATTGTATATGGAAATGACAAACTTCAAGGGTTTCCTGCAGATATATTGTTTAGCCATAACACCAAAACCCTGACACATAACACATAACACACCCTGACCAATATTGTGTAGGTTCTCCTTGTGCCACCAAAAACAGCCCTGACCCCTTTGAGGCATGACTCCACAAGACTTCTGAAGTTGTCCTGTGATATTTGGTACATTACTTGTAAGTTGCAAGGTGGGGGCCTCTATGGATCAGACTTGTTTGCAAGGTGCATCATATGGACACTCATTCAAACTGAGATCTGGGGAATTTAGAGCCCGGATTAACAACCGTGAACGCTTTGCCTGCTAAGCCCCATTCACAGCAAGGTGTGATGCACTGAGTGTTCTGAGACCTTTCTAGCACAGCCAGCATTAACGTTTTTCAGCAATTTGAGCTACATTAACGTTTCTGTGGGATCAGACCAGACACGATAGTCTTTGGTCTCCACAGGCATAGATGAAACTTTGGTGCCCATGATCCTGTTACCAGTTTACTGGTATGTAATTTATCATCACTGTTAATGTTATGGCTAATTGGTGTATATAACCATACTCGGTAAACTATATACAGTAGGAAGAACAGCTTTTTTAAATCAGTGGTGATACAGTATGTGTACAACACACTCACACACACACTTTCTGTAATTGTAATAATAGTTTGTTATAAAAATAAAAGCAATCATCAAGAATATTACTCAAGTAGAAGTAAATAAAAACTGCTATTCTATACCAGATGAATGCTTAAAAAAATAGTTTTAGCAAGTTAGCTAGAATAACAAGTGAGATAGCAAAATTTGTGAAATGCTGTTGGGATGACAGTGGCCTGCTTAACATCATACAGTCCATGCTTCCAGGTAGACAAATAGCTATGAAACAAAGCTGATGAATATGCTACTAAAAAACTCAGTTAAAGATAAGATAAGATAAATTATTTCTACTCAAAAGGTGTCATTAAAGTGACTCATGTACACATGTACTGTATGTATATTTCATGCAATCCCAGTCCTGGCTTTTATATACAATAGTCCCACACTACAGTTTAAAAGTAACTGGACAAGTGCTACTCAGTCATTTCTTTGTTAGTTGCATATCATTAGCTAAATATTAGGTCATATATAAGAGCCCTAGCACAGTTTTGCCTAGGTATGTTATTGCCATCTGTGGCTTCTTGCTGCTGCCTCCTAATGAGAGCTGAAGAAGTGTCAATGCCAGATTAGATATGTCCATGTCAACTGTTTGGCATGACATGCAATTAAGTAGCAAAAATACACTGGAGCTCTTACAACACAAGACCAAGACAGGAAGAGCAAAAAGCATAGACACTAATACCAATATTAAGCAAAAGCCTTTTAATGGTAAAAGTTAGTTTTAAAGATTAAGTTATGTTGAAAAGTTGGAAAGTTTTCAGTTTTCTTACTTAAATCTATTCAGATTATGCTAAATCACCTGTGTGTTGTTGACAGATTGTTCTGGAGTAAATGCTTCCTAGATGGGGTTTTTCAATAGTGTTTAGACCAGCACTTTTAAAAATAAGCACTTGCCTTTAACCCCTTAAAAAATTAGGGGATGCAGAATGAGCACCAAAGTAGTAATTTTTACTGCCAGATGGAATATCACTTTGAATTTAAATTGTCAAATTAATAAAAAAAAATTACAAAAAAAAAAAAGAGATGCTAATGTTTTTGCTAATTCCATCAATTCTCTTGTAATGAAAACATGCCAGTGCTTTGAAGGATAAGCTGAATGAACATTCATCTGCTATTCTTACATTTGCGCTTATGGAGTGTAATTCATGATTTTATTCATAGAAATTGGTCCTTGATACAAACAATGTGCCTGATTAAGATCCTCTGTGCAAAAACAATTCTTTTTTGTGGCAATGCTATTAATCAATTGTGTCCCATTGATCTATTTAATGTTTTGCCTTAATGGCAAATTTACAGGTTAAACCATATGTTTCAGTGTCACATATTGTGAAAAAACAATCAAACTGTTCAGCCACTGGTACTAGACTTGATACTACACTTTGTTTGACCCAATATCACGCAAAAGAACGGGCTTAGGTTCAAGGCTAGGCTTGCGCTCAACGGAGACATACCTCTGTCATGGACAAAATCCAACACTGTGGTGTAAGCCTTGCACAACGTATGAAACGTATGTAACTATGTATGAGGTCTGAATATCAAGATGCACACATTTTTGTAATAATCCTCACTCAGTGTGTGTGTGTGTGTTTTTCTCCTACATTTGTACAGGTAATTATATACATTTAATAATAATAATAAATAAATAAATAAATAAATAACTTCAACATGCATGAACAAGCTTGTTTTATTGGACATATAGAACTCCATGTTTGTTATATGATTAGTTGAAAATTTGATAACAAAAAAGTCAGATAGACTTCAGATCTATATGCAATAATATAAGAAGCTTGCCTTTTACACACAAGATGAAACACATGAAGCAGAGCACAGGTTGGAGAGGAATTGTGCAATTAGACTGTCACACATCATCATACTCCCCATGCACTGTTTGACACATAATGAGAAAAGTAAAGCAAATGGGAATTCCATCATCAAGATCACTGATATTTAACCAAACCATTTGGATAAAAATTGTATTTAATATATGATGCATTTCCTAGCTTTGACACAGCCCTAATCCCTGCAGATTACTTTTAAGTGTCAGGTAGCTACGTGCATGAGTTTATGAATTAGAGCTAACAAGGACAAATAGTGTCAAAACACTGTCTCTTAAACCTGTACCAAACTTTCTATATGATTGAGCTATAGCTATACTCAAATCCCAATATGATTCAATTATAGCAAGCAAATTATAAGTTAATGACACAACTAATGGTGAGATAAATACTGCTAACGGTCCGTATATGCCACCATTATCTAAATGTCATCCATGCCCTTATATACACATGCATCCAAATAGCTTCCTCATGCACCTACATTAGTTGAAAATTTAGTGAAAAAAGAAGCCTTCTCTTTCTTTGTCTGTTCTATGGACAGATGAAATTAAGATGAATCTCTATTTGAGTGGTGGAAAGAGGACCATGAGGTGCAATAATGGAGCTGCTCATGATTCAAAGCATCCCATATGAGTGGATTGACTTACTCACGTACACTATAATGTGAATGCCAATGGCAGCAGCTTGATGACTCCTGGAGTATCTTAGCTTCTCTGTTCAAGCAAAACTCAATTAACTTTGTTGTAGGAAAATGACATATTCCTAAAACAGTGGAATGGTATTGACTGGTCAAGGTAATGAATCCAGCTAAACATATTTGTACTTTGGTTGACAAGACAGAAAGCAAAAAAATCTGGCTGCATTACAGAACTGCTAGGTTACTGCATTAGCAAGCAAGTAAGCAAAGCAAACAAAACAGCTGCTAATGACTATGTTTACCAATATTTTGTAAATCTTGCTTTCATTTAATTTATTAATGTTTTAATTATTAGTAAATATTTATTAATAAATATGTATGGATATATTTGCCAATGTTTTGTCAATCATGCTTTTTTTTTAAATTTATTTATTTATTTATTTATTTATTTATTTATCATTGGGTAATTTGCACCCCAAACATTGGGTGATAATTCCCTATAAAAGATTGCAGGTTCTATGAAATTTCCCCAGTAGAAATCATAAATACCCAAAAGCTTATATTTTCCTTATGGTGAGTGTTTATATTCAAGTAGGAAACTCAGCACCCAAAAAAAGGACTCCATCACTATCTAATTACTCAAAGAGTGCACTGCATTTTCTTCAAGAACGTTGTTATTTCATCCACTAAAACCAATAATAAACTTTTCAATTTTGACAACAAAGATAAAGTACTCTGATTAAGATTATATGCAAATGAAGCCTAATTATCATTTGGTGCTTAAAATATTTCTCATTACTTTTAAATCTTTACAACACCTGCTTTTTTATTAATATGGAATTTTCCACACCAGGTGTCTCTGTCAATCATTTAAATCAGTTTCTCCGTGTGCATGTTCACCCAGCACAACTGCCTATTTCTTAGAATAGAAACCATATGCTAAGGTAATTTATCATTCTGTCTAAACAAACAGATACACTATAACAAAGACGAGGAGTGAGCTGGAGAGCAGAGTTCAAATAGAAAATTGAAGAGGGGAGCAGAGCATAATTACTGTTGGATTGTATATTCTTGAGAAAAAGGCACATTTGTTTTGTGGCATCTGATGGAGCATAAAGGAAGATTATATGAGAAATAAGAGAGCAAGTACACAAGACATAACATTACAACACAAAACATTGAACCCAGCATTTTGAAGGTTCCACTTGTGCCACATGGGTGGTTCTAGCCCTTTATGGCACGGCCTTGCAGGGTCTTGTGGAGTGCTATGGTGTCTGGCAGCAGGACTTAGGCAGAGAATCCTTTGGGTGCTGTGGGACCTCTGTGGATCAGACTTGTTTGTCCAGTGCATCCTGTGGTTGCTCAACTGAATTGGGATCTGGGAAGTTTGGCGGCCATGTTGGTGGCCTGTATGGTGGGCTGCTGTGCACTGGGTGTTCTGGTGCCTTTCAATTGTGGCCAGAATTATATTTTTTTGCCGGCTTGTGCTGCAGTGGATTTTCTCTGAGATCGGACTGGATGGGCTGGTCTTTAGTCTGTGGGCATTGGTCAATCTTGAGTGTCCATTATACAACAGTTTACTTGTGTATAATTGATAATCAATGTTAATGTATTAATTTTATGTGGTGTTAATGTTATGGCTAATGGGTATATAATTGGTCTAAGAACAATAGTAAAAATGCCTTTTTTAATGTTCCATTCTAATTGAATGCAGCAATTTAAATACAAATGTTATTATTGCCATGATTTACTTTAAAAAATATTTTTTTTATTAATTAATTTAACGTCGCACATTGTTATTATTTGGTTTGATCTTTTTTATTTGACTGACAGTGTGTACTTGAGCTGGCATGGACTCCACAAGTTTGTGTAAAGCCTTATGATCCATTTTACATCAAATCACTTGGAGTGTCATCTCAACACATTCTTTAATAGATGAGATTAGCTATGAGAAAAATCTGAGCTTTTTGTAAACATATTTACTATCACAAATTTGCTAAATAATTAGCTAAATTAAATAAACATTAAAATAAATAGGGACCTTAAACTGCTGCAGAATCTTTAATATTAAATATTTAAGACAGTGATTTATTTACTTTCTTGATTTACTTATTCTAAAGTAGTATGTTTATTTTAAAATTTTAATAATATAAAAAAATCTAAACTTGAAGAAATTAGGGGGCCTCAAGACTTTTTCCACAGTACTATATAAAGAAGCAGGAGCAGCTAATTGCAGGTCTTAAACATAAAGCTAGAGAAAGCTCAGTGTGGTAAATGTGATGAGACAACCACATTTTCATTGAATTAACTCATGCTTCTTATTTCATTAGAATGCCATAGAGATGATGTTATAAATGGGAATGAAGTGGCATTTTATTTAAAACATGCAAGCACACACCATCGCTTTCTCCTCTCAAAAGAATACTGCATATGCTTATGCTTGAACAAATGTGTGTAAATATGTGCATAGACTGTGTATAAGACATACTTTAATTATTCTAATCCTGTCTTCTTTGTGCTCCCTGCTGATTTAGACACGTTTTCAATCCTTTAACCGGGCAACACAAAAGCTAAAGTCTTATCCTTCTGTGCACAAAGCGTTCCTCTTAATAAATCAAGCACCAAGCTGCACAGACATGGAAAATATGACTAACAAGATTTCCATGTCCTATACATAACCACAAAAATTCACGTAGCAGTTGATTGATATTTAGACCCCAAACCCAAAGCTAATGGTTTGTTAGGCATAAACTTAATGTTAGCTCAACATTAATTAAATGCATTTATTTCCCTAAGAGCCCTGAGTGAAGTATACTGAATCTATCACTCTTCCGAGTTACTCTACCACTCCCTGCACTCAGCCACTAATCTGCTCTATCCAGCCAAGCATCTCTCTGTGTCCTTCTCTCTCTCTCTCTCTCTCTCTCTCTCTCTCTCTCTCTCTCACTGTCTCTATCTCTCTGAGAGTGGTGATTTACAAGGCTTTAAAGCCTTGTTAGCGTGGGCTGGGTTTAATTGGTTTAACCTTGCTGCTGTTACAGTAGCTATTATGCTGGAGTTGGCTGCAGAGCGCGCAGGCAGTAGAAATGATGACGCCTGTCACTGCTGCTTAGCTTTATATGCGTTGTCTTGGTACGATTTTAGCCTGTTAACATTTTTCAAAAATCTTGTTTAAGAATGTAAGTGTGTAAAGAGAAAGTGCTGTATTGCTGTCATTAGAGATCTACACTGCAGGATGAGCACCATATCATCAAACTACAGTGCTGTCCATGGTGCTGATCATATCAGCAGCAGATCCAGATCATAATAAGGGGTAAATGCTTTAGGCTTTTTGTTCATTCATTGAAAAACCCAATTCAGTATGTGTTGGTGGTAGTTAGGGCACAATACCAATAATAACTCTGGTCACTAAACTACTAACTAATGTAGGACTGTCATTTTTCACTTGACAGATTTGCTACAGAACACTGATAATGACAAGTATCATTCTCAAAATGTGAAGTATAGATATTTTTAATAAATCTAGTTGTCAGATGCTTGAAATCACAATTGATTTATGGTTACTATTTGATAATTAATTAATTAATTCATTCATTCATTCATTCATTGTTATCCAAGAATCTCTTCTGTGAACAAAAGGAGTACACTATGGGTCAGGTGCTATTACAGTGAAAAAATAAACAGGGTTTCTTACAACTTTGGATGTATCGCTCCAGTAAGTAAATTTTGTCCATGTTTAGGTGCATGGATATTATTATTTAACTTATAACATGGCTTATCTTAGTTTAAAACAGTGAAATCCTAAATATTAACAGACAATTCGTTTTCATATCAGTACAACAGTTTTTTTTTAATGTCTTGATATTTATGGATACAAAAATCTATAATTAATGAGTGTTCCCATAAGTCCTAAATACAATTTATATCTATTCTTCCATAAAGTTTAGGGCTACAGCCTGAAATATAGCTCATGTACTATTAAGATTAACATACTGTATAGTCAATACATATAGTATGAATATTATATTTCAGTGATCCTGGCTAAAAAACCCTGCCTATGCAGCACATAGGAAACAACAAACAAAAAGAATATATAATACAAAATTATACTCTTGGTGCATGTTATTCTTATAGCACCTGACAGTTACAAAAAGCCAAATTAAAGCAGAGGTCAGACCAGACACAAATTCGATGAGTCTGGTGCACTTGAATGGAACAGATTGTATTACATGGAAAGGAATTTGTTTCTGACTTTTGCATGAACATACAGCATCAAGATGAATTTTAGCAAAAATAAAATAAGCATGGTTTGTGGTAATATCCCTCTGAAATAGAGGAAATCCTTATTTTTGTCATAAAAAGATTTTTTTTCTATTCAATCCACATGTTGCTTTATTACTCAAAATTAATAAACTAACTAGCTTGCTACTTTCCCTCTAGAAACTTGTCACACCAGGAAACACCCATAATTGCCTGCTGCCGGTTGCAGCTGAGCATAGCCTAATGAGTGCAACATAAATGGTGAGTTTATTAACTACTAAAAATTAACTGTTGCACCCACAGTTTTAAGGCAGCATTAATTCACTGGTATCTTTAAAAATCTGAAAATTATTCTGTGATACTGCTCAAAGTGGAAACCGTTGGCATGTGCAAGTAAAAAGACTTGTGTGT
>JAAGKR010003307.1:0-31799 GCA_011419295.1 Clarias macrocephalus
CTCTCTCTCTCTCTCTCTGTGTCTCAGTGACTCTCTCTCTCTCTCTCTCTCTCTGTGTCTCAGTGACTCTCTCTCTCTCTCTCTCTCTCTCTGTGTCTCAGTGACTCTCACTCTCTCTCTGTGTCTCAGTGACTCTCTCTCTCTCTGTGTCTCAGTGACTCTCTCTCTCTCTCTGTGTCTCAGTGACTCTCTCTCTCTCTCTGTGTCTCAGTGACTCTCTCTCTCTCTCTGTGTCTCAGTGACTCTCTCTCTCTCTCTGTGTCTCAGTGACTCTCTCTCTCTCTCTGTGTCTCAGTGACTCTCTCTCTCTGTGTGTCTCAGTGACTCTCTCTCTCTCTCTCTCTCTCTCTGTGTGTCTCAGAGACTCTCTCTCTCTCTGTGTGTCTCAGTGTGACTCTCTCTCTCTCTCCCTCTGTCTGTCTCTCTCTCTCTCTCTCTCTGTGTCTTTCTCTCTCTCTCTCTCTCTCTCTCTCTCTCTCTCTCTCTCTGTGTCTCAGTGTCTCTCAGTATCTCTCTCTGCCTCAGGGTCTGTCTCTCTCTCTCTCTTTGTCTCCGTGTCTCTTTGTGTGTCTGTCCCTCTCACACACATGCGCACACACAGTTGTGTTTAAGGGTCTATTGTGTGCTCAGACCATCACTGAATATCACAACACCAATTTGTATATTTAGTGCATTATCATGATTCTTTGCGTATGAAAATCTGTACACTATGCATATCACTACATATAAACAAGTTCAATTTCGAGAGCTTGTTCGTAAGTCCAACAAACATTATCTGTGTACTAGGACACGAACACAATTGGCTCTACACAGGATATTACAGTGTTTAGAATCACGCTGATGGTTGAATGCTTCGTGTTGCTTTGTGTGCTGGGGCGCAGTCATGTTAGATCTGGTGTGGACTCGGTCCCTTAGTTTCAGCGAAAGGACCTCCAAGACATTTCGTATGATTTCATGTTCCCAGCATTGTGGGAACAGTTTGGGGACGTCCCCTTCTGTTCCAACATGACTGCGCACCAGTGCACAAAGCAACGTCCATAAAGACACGGATAAAACACCCGATAGGACGCATTTGTGATGAATTAGAGTGGAGACTGTGAGCCAGGCCTTCTCGTCCAACATCAGTGTCTGACCTCACAAATGCGCTTCTGGAAGAACGGTCAAAAATTCCCATAAACACACTCATGAATCTTGTAGAAAGCCACAGAGTGGAAGCTGCAGAGGGGGGTGGGGCCAACATCATATTGAACCCTATGGATTAGCATTGGGTGTCACTCAAGTTCATATGCATGTGATAAGGACGCAGGTCGCTCTGGATAAGGACGTCTGTCGTGATGTGTTTCCTCTGAACTATTTGTGAATGGGGTTTTACTGAGACGGTAAAACGCTGCTCGGGGTTTCTTTACTGTACTCCGCTTTTTCCTGAAACTGCGCACTCCTGAGAAAAAGGAAGTGCGATTTCAAGTGTTTCGTTTCACTCGTCTATTCGTCAGCTGTACGCTGTGTTCTCACGCACATTGGAGAAAGCAGCACAGCTGGACACGCAAGGAGTTTTCTTGAAAGGAAAAAGGAACTGCAACTCTTTGTGTTACGTGCTGTCTTGTGATCTTACACACGCGCGCACACACACGCACACGCACACAGACACGCCTTTTAGGTGTCCAGTGACTCCACCCTTTAGTCACCTGTGTTGTCAAAGGCCACAATGGAGCCACATGATGCTCATTTGCATCAAAGGAACACACACACACAATGCAGACCTAAATAAACAAGCTTCACGTGTCAGAGATCTCCCGACTCTATTCCTGTATTTCCTGCTCTCAGAACCGCAGCCCGCTTCTTTGTTTCTCAGGAATCCGGTTACGTGAACAATATAAACACACCGGGCGTGTGCGCTTATAGAGAAATAATCAAAAACACCAGACACAAACGCCAAATCAGAAGAATGTCGACTTCCTGATCGGGTTCACGCCGCAGGTTTCCGCATTCGTGAGCACGTCTAGACGTCATGGTCACCGTCATCAATTCGCTGTTTTTTTTTTTCGTTTTTTTCCCCCGTTTTTCTCCTCAGCATCTTCGTGTCATGACGTCACTCGGCAGAGGTCAGCGCCACGCCTGAGTCATGAACTCTGTGACCCCCAGCGCCGCCCAGTACGCGAGGGGTGGAGCTCTCCACAACGACCTCGCGGACGGGAGGAGACCGTCGCCTTCTTCCTCACCGCAGGTCCTGGAGGCGAGGGGCCACTTCGGGAACGGGGTCCTTGCAGACGGGGCGGGAGAGCCAGATGAGGTGGATAAGCTGAAGCTGAAGCTGATGTCAGCATGGAACAACGTCAAATACGGTAAAAAAATAATTAACATAAATAAAGCAGAATAAAATTGCTACATTTGCTAAATTTTAACCTAAAATAGGAAACGTTTTATTCTGAAATGTTAGGTCTTTCTTTGATAACTGTGGGCGGGGCTTATTTAAAATCCGATTTGAGTTTCGGTCATGAACTTGAACGCAATCTAGCACAAGTTAGTTTGGTTAACGTTAACGTCATTTCAGAGAATTACAGGTTCGCTATCAAACTGTTGTCGTTCACCGCCGTTTTGCGAATTCCTGGGAACGGACTTGGGGGAGAAAAAAAAAACTCTACCCTGATTATTTCTCGTTTTTGTTTTTCCGCAGGATGGTCGGTCAAAAGCAAGACGGTCTTCAACAAAACGTCCCCACTGATCCTGATGGGACAGTCCTACATCCTCAACAGTGAAGGTCAGACTGCAGCGTCGTGCGGTTTCATTGTAGATGTGAAACACAGAAACGTGACACACACACACACACGCACACTCCAGCAGTGTGTTTAATGTGCGGTGAAGCCCTTAGTGTGTATCTGTCAGTGTTTGTTACTTGACTGAATGAACCTTCAGAATATTAAGAAATGAAACCAGTCAGCATTGTAGACATGATGATTCAAACCTTTCATTAAAGCAGCAATTGGTGATTTCGAATGTTTGTTTAAAGGGGCATTTTGAAATCTTGCATTTAATTTGATCATATGATTTTAAGTAAACAAAGGGTGAAGCAATTTTTCAATTATTGTGGACTTTATTCAAGTTTTTCCAGCCCAGAAATGGACAAAACACAACGACTTAGCTCCGCCTCTTTTTTCTTACGTGACTTTTTAAAATTAGTTTTTTTTTTTTTTTTTTAAATAATAATAAATAGTGTTGCAAATCACAACTTTCTGTGCTGTCCTTGAAATCGCAATCGAAGTTGCATACTGCTGCTTTAAGGTTCATCGAGCTCTCTTTCCTCAGAGGAAGTGGAGCGCTTCCGGCTGGCGTTCAGCTCGCGAGTCTGGCTCACCTACAGGAAGGAATTCCCTCAGCTGGAAGGGTCGAACCTGACGTCGGACTGCGGCTGGGGCTGCATGCTGCGCAGCGGACAGATGCTCCTCGCCCAGGGGCTCATGCTGCACCTTCTGCCTCGAAGTACGCTACGTCACACTTGTGTAATTCAGACAAACGCATCCTGTGTAGTATCTGTAATCGACTCTAGTATCTGTAACGTTTTTTTTTTTTCCAGACTGGAGGTGGCACGACTGTCCTCAGCTGACCGACGTGGATTTCGAGGCGCTGAGGCCGCGCTCGCCGTCTCGTCCGGCCGGTATCTCCATCGCCGCCTTCAGCTCCACGTGGAGCACGTTGGGACCCGAGAAGCGGCCGTCGTCCACGCTCGATGTCCGGAAACGCGCCGAGCCGAGAGGGGACGCGCGGACCGAGGGCCTCCATCGCAGGCTGGTGTCGTGGTTCGGGGACGAGCCGAGAGCGCCGTTCGGGGTTCACCGGCTGGTCGAGCTGGGCAAGGAGTCGGGGAAGAAGGCGGGCGACTGGTACGGGCCTTCGCTCGTCGCCCACATACTGCGGTGAGCGAGAGTTACCGTTCTCCACGTCTCTGATCTCATTCTCAGAGCTTTACGTTTAATACAAATACGTCTGTTTGGTTTGTTTATTCAGAAAAGCCGTGGCCAGAAGCACCGTGATGGACGATCTAGTCGTCTACGTGGCTCAGGATTGCACAGGTACCGAGGGGGCATATTTACTCTGATATAATACCTGCCATGATGTGTGCCAAAAGTATGTGCACCCCTGTCTACGACACCTCTCTTATGTGTGTATATATGTGGCGTAGTTAACACTTACTGATCTTTGTTTACAGTGTATAAAGGGGACGTGATGCGACTGTGTGAACTGAGCTCGTCTGAGTCCGGTACCGGCGACTGGAAATCCGTCGTCATCCTGGTCCCGGTGCGGCTGGGAGGAGAGTCTCTCAACCCGTCCTACACCGACTGCGTCAAGGTCAAACACAAAAGGCCATAACATAATCAGGACTATAGAGCAGAATGTTATGTTATACAGTATGTGTTGACGGAGTTAATCGATAACTGAGATTGTGTAAAGAATTTAGACATTTTTAAAAGTGGGTCGGACTTTTTCCATACCGGTCGTAGGAATGACCTAAACCTGTACGGGACGGAAGGAATGAAAAGACTAAATGAATATGGGGCGAGATCAATAGTGCGTTTGCCTATTGTTTATTTACAAACGTAAATAAGCCAATCAAAAGCGAAAGAAAAAGTGCCTGTGAACTTCGGAAGCCGACAAGGCCGAAAATAATGAATAAAATTCCCTCACCCTGTTCATGAAGTGAAATACCCAACCTGCACCAAACAAAAAGAAACAGAAATACAAAATGCCACCCTTACTCTCTTACTAACCACAAACCAGGAGAAAACAAAGTGTAAACAAAATGACGTCGACTCCCTACTAAGCCAATAAGTACAGAATTATATACAACTATACAGTATACAAACCGTATTTACAACCAAAACCAAAGAAAGTCAAAACAAACAAATGCTTTCATATGGCATGCAATCATCAAAAGGGGAAAATCAAAGCTTAGACGAGAAAACGTAGCATACACAGGATCATTTTACACAGTAAGCAAAGACAGGGTCCGGTGCTCTGTGGTCTGAAGGGCTTACTGTATGTATGTCTCTGAGTCTCCTGGTTGCCTCATCAACAAGGCACAGGCAGGACAGCAACCAACAGACTGCAGTAAGGGGCACACTGAGGTGCGCGGGACCTGAAACGATCAGGGAAGACACACCCGCAGACATCCCGCCACCAGCAGAGACGTGTGCAAAAGCAGATGAATTCAATACCGTAACAGACGTACTTGCCTTGTTTAATACGTTCGCCCTCGTTCAGATGCTTCACTGCAGCGAAGAGTCTCATCACCGTACCGTACTCTGCTTTAAAGTCTTCTGTGAATGTCAGAAATCACCTTCATCACAAGTCCCAGTTTGATTTGAATGCCCATTGTAAATTTATTTTTTAAAAGATTATAAAAAGCACAATCGCCAGAGTGATGTCGGGTATACATGTAGTTAGGACGTTCTAATTACTTTTAACAGGTTTAACAAACCTAGTCGTTTTTAAAACAATTTTTAGAAGCAAAAGCTCAGTAATATTTATCGTCGGCTGAGCGTTTAACTCGTTAAACATCTTCTGAACGTTTTTTAGAATCTCCTGAATCTGGACTGCTGTATCGGGATCATCGGAGGGAAACCCAAACACTCGCTCTTCTTCGTCGGCTTTCATGGTGAGTGGCGACTCCTGCGACGGTTGGCCGCCTCATTTTTTTTTTTTTTTTTTTCTGAGACCTGCGATCTGACCGGTTTCTTTGTGTTCTTCAGATGAGCAGCTGTTGTATTTAGACCCACACTACTGTCAGCAGGTGGTTGACGTCACACAAGGAAACTTCCCCCTGGAGGTAAACCATATCAATCTGATTAGGTTTTTGTTTTGTTTTTACGCTGCCTGGCCAAAAAAAGGTCACCGTTTCAGAAGAGTCAAATTATTAGGCTGCATCAAGCAAAGACAACAACTAAGGAGATTTTATATTGCTGGAACTGGGTTAAGAATGCTTCAACACATCATCACAACCTGGAAGGATGGAACACTTGGTGAAGTCGCACGGTCAGAAATAACACAACAGTAATAAAAAAAAAAAACGGCTCTTTAGTTTAATAGTGAAAGAAAGGGCACTTTCTATACACACACAGTGTGATGAGTGAGAACTCACAGGATTGGGACTAAACAGCCGTGTGTCCACTTGTTAGTGAGACTCATCAGGAGGGAGGAAAAAAAAAAAACACTTAAATTTGCAGGACAGCATAAAGATTTGACTTTTGAGCGATGGAAAGGGTCATGTGACCCGATGAGTCCAGATTGACTCACATCAAAGGGTTTTTCTGATCTCCGATGGCATGGGGTGTATTCCAGGATGCAGATTGTGAAAGAGTGTTTCTGGGATCATGAGAAATCATTTTCACACGTGAACTGGAAACCACATTCACAGATACATTAGCGAATACATTAAGAGACAGAAACGACGTAGCTTTAGTGTTTTAATATGTCATGGTAATTTCATGAATAACTGCAATTTCCCCCGTATTTAAATTATTATTTTTTTTTGTACATCATTTAAATTCAGATTGGGAATTTTCATTAAACTTAATTTCCACAGATATCTGATTCGTAGAATCCATATTTCTCAACGTATCCGGTACCGGGTGTACTTGTTATGCAACGAATGAACCCAGTGGACTTGAGAGCAGGTTTTTGGGTGAGATTCAAGGACAGGGTTGCGTTTGAGCTGATGTAAGCTTTGCTCAAGCTGAGAGAGAGGTTTCTTAATGAGTCACTCAACGATACCTACTTCCTAATTTTGGGGTTAAAAATATATAAGGAATTTCCTTCACTGGAAAATAACTTAATGGTAACCAGAACATGTGTGTGTCCGTGCATGTGTAGCCTCTTAGCTGAAAAGCATTTTGGTTCTTGCGTCCGATTTTATGAAAACACTATGCAAACTAATTTTTTGACGCTGAGGATTCAATAATAATTTTAGAGAGACATAACCGTTGAATCGGTGAGAAAATTTCACCACAGGTAGTAGAACTCCTGACTGTTGATTGAATTTTGTGGGGTGAGTGCGATTGCTGGGTTCAAGTCAAAGCGGGACTTTTGATTGTAGAACGTGTTCTCAGTGCCTGTCTGATTCACACTGGCCTCTCAGGAACTCCTTTAATGGCCCAAAGATGTAGAAATGGCTTGGAGTGAGGCCAGGACTTGTACAAGGGATGTGACGGTCAATTTTCAAGGATCGGACTCCGAGCCACCACGGTCACCTTCTTTAAAACGTTCTCACCGTTCAAATGTTTCACTGCGGCTAAGAGTCTCATCACCGAAGTCTGAAGTCTTCTTGTAATTTCAATCACTTTGACGCCTCCATTCACCAGGAATTTCATCACAAGTCCAGGTTTGACTTGAACGTCTCTTGTATTATCTAAAAAAAAAAAAGATAATTTGGAAGTTTGTTTTCAGTCTTGGTGTGTTGGTGAGAAAAAAAAGGTGTTACGCCAGTATGTCCTGTATTTGTTTAATGCCCTTTTTTTCTTTCTTTCTTTCCCTTTATGTCTCTCTGTCCTTCAGTCCTTTCACTGTAACTCTCCCCGGAAGATGAACTTTAATCGCATGGACCCCAGCTGCACTCTGGGCTTCTACGCTCACAGTAAAAAAGATTTCGAGTCTCTGTGCTCAGCCGTTAGCGAGGTGAGTCGCGCCCTCACGCAAGGCCTTTAACTGTCCGCGGCTTTGTTCTTAGCTGAACTGTTTCTTAATGGAGGCGGTTTTCCGCCGTCGCTCTGTTCCGTCTTCAGGCTTTGTCCGTGACTAAAGAGCGCTACCCGATCTTCACATTTGTGGACGGCAGGGGTCAAGACTACAGCCTGGAGGAGTATAGCGGAGGCAGCGGCGACCCCAGCGCACACATCCTACCCCCTGACACCATGACCAGAAACAGCACTGAGGGCTTCGTGTTCCTGTGAGGACGTGCTGAATGTGGCCTACAGCCTGAAACCTGCAGCACGGCCCAGAGTCACGACATCATGCACTGCAGTCTCACCTGTGTGTGTGTGTGTGTGTGTGTGTGTGTGTGTGTGTGTGTGTGTGTGTGTGTGTGTGTGTGTGTGTGTGTGTGTGTGTGTGGGGTTGTGGTTGTGTGTGTGGCGTGATTAGGAAAATTATATAATGTATGGAGGAAATTTTCTTTTTATTTTTATTTTAAATCTGTCTCTCTCTCTCTCTCTCTACCAACTTTCTCTCTATATATATCTTTCTTACTTCCCTTTCTCACCCCCCCCCCTCCCACACACACACACACACACACACACACACACACAACGTAATCAGTAAGCACTCTACACTTTTCCCTCACATAGCGCATTTCAGTTCAGTCAAGCAAGTCTAAGAAGCCCAGTCCTGTCATTGCGTTACTGTGGCGACATCTTCTGGTCAAGAGTTGAAAAACTTGCTCCACTCAGATAGTTATGTAGTTGAGAGAATCACTAAAAGATCTCAAGATCAACATAATCAGGTGAATCATTAAAAACACTTACTGGTTTCACTAGATAATTCCCCCCGGGGAACACATTGCATACTTACTCCCTTCCCCATACTTACTGGGTTCATTGGGAACTTAACACAGTCGCATTGGGAACTCCTCTTATTCACTGGGTTCACTGAATACTTACGACGACCCGCCCCCCACCACCCCCCCCCCCCACACACACCCTACTTATATGTTTACTGGGTACTTGCCCTTCTAGCGACTGGGCTCACTGGGTACTCACCCGCCAATTTGCTGGGCTCACTGGGCATTGCGTAATTTTCCACTTGCTAACTGGATACACTGGGTCCTTACTCATTACTTACTGGGTTTACTTGGGATTTACCCCCCCCCCCCCACCAGTGAACCCAGTAAGTAAGGGGTAAGAACTCCACATTCTAAGCATTTGTCCTTTAAAAAAAATCCCTGCTGTACTGTTTGTTGTCTCTGTGAAGGAAAACAGATTTAACGTTTGTTGTGATGGTGAGGACAACCTGCCGGTGCTGCTGTCATGTCCCAAACCTGGAGCTGAGCTTCTCTCTGTAGACCTCACTCGTTCTCGTCTAATTAATATTTCTCATCTGAGCTATTCATGATCCTCCTTTTTTTTTTTTCTCTTTTTTTTTTCTCCCAAAGTTTTGAATGTAAACAGTGCTGATCTATCCCGGACATTTTTTATATTTCATCGTGGGCTCATGGGATTGTTGTGTGAACAGATGAAACACTGGATTATACGAACGCACACTGGATTATACTTGTTTTTAATGTAGGACAATAAAATGTCTGTATTCGATGTTGTTGAATGTCGTTAAATCTGGAAACGCTACAACCGATTGCGCTGTTCCTGCTGTTTAATTTATGAAGATTGTTATTGTATATGTGTTGCCTGAGTGTACACTGGCTGATGTGCGCCTTTCGTCCTTTCGCTCATCCCCTGTTTCTATAATTGATCAGCTTCTTATTTGTCTTGGTTTTAAATTGATTTTAATCCTAACTAATGCTGGATGGTACCACTACAAGATATCAACATTTCAATATTTCACTCATAATGCATTCTGATTTTCATTTTCATTTATTTTCTGACATTATTGTTAATAAAAACTTCAGATATTTGTATATAACTTGTATTTATTAATATTATTATTATTATTATTATTATTAATATTGAATGTTGGAAATGAGTGTGGGACTTGCATGTTTGTTGCTGTTATTTTAACTATAGTAAGTTTAGTGGATTTTTTTTTTTGACTGTAAAAGCTGTGCCAAGTTGTTTGCGTATCAGATGGTCCACTGTAGCAACCCCTCGATGGGAGCAGCTGAAAGACAAGTTAGTTATAACAACACTATACACTATACATCAATCAGCCATAACATTATGACCACCTGCCTAATATTGAGTAATATTGAGGATCCCCACTTCTGCAACCAAAACACTGATTTACCGTGTGTGCTGACACAGTGTGACACATAATGCTATGAGAATCAGCATTAATTCTCAGTAATTTAAGCTACAGTAGCTCGTCTATTGGAGCAGCGTACAGGCCCTGTGCATCGGTAAGCATCAGTAAGCCTTGGCCACCCATGACTTCACCGGTTTTCCCTCTCTGGTAGGTGAAGACCCAGTCCTCCAACCATCGCAATCTGGCCATTGTCAAGGTCACTCAAATCCTTTCGCTTTCTCATTTTGTTACTACTCAATATTAAGCAGGTGGTCATAATGATTGGTATATATGAAATTGTAATTTTGATTTACTCCAGCTGTGGTAAAGAGGGTGCTTTTATTTTAAACGTCATATGGCAGTGAAGAGGTTTTATTTATCTATCTTGATGTTTGTATTATTACTTCAGTTGCAGTAATCAGGAGACTTTTATTTTGAAAAGCAACATGGCTGTAGATACAACTGTGACTGGAATTTAGTTAATGCTCTCTGTTTAGCATAGACAGTGGGCTTTTATTTTGAAAAGTTTTCCGGGGTCGTTGAATGCGGAAGTGGAGTTGGGCGGCGCTTTCGCTTGTGCTGAGGAAAGTTGGGCTGCCAGATCAGGGCGGATTCTCGGGTTTGGATCTGAAGATGGACAGTCAGGGCCGGAAAGTGGTGGTGTGTGATAACGGCACCGGGGTGAGTTTCATCTGCGTGTTGAGTCCAGGATGTGTGATTAGTCACTGCGCCATTTTAGCGCTCTCTGTGCACGGAAACGGGAAGTCCCTCTCCTCACCTGCCTACAGCGTTGGGTGGCGGTTTGTCGGCGCGCACTCGTATTTCGGCAAGTCCCGCCTCTCGTTCAGGGACTGGGTAGCTCTTGTCTTATTCTGTTTTCTGATTGGGCGGAATCAGCGATTAGGTTGCGCTCAGCCAATGACATCGCGTGAAGCGGAATGCGGCTGCGTAGACAAGTGTATGAGTGGGTTAGGGCTAGTCAATGGAATGTGAGTGTCAGCAGTGTTGTTATGGGGGGAGAGAAATAGGATTTAGCTTTTAATAAATGTTGCACCATGTGTTTAAGGAGCAAACACGCGACGTATTGAGTGTTTATTTTACACCACGTTAAGCAGAAAGTGTGCGGTTTGTTAGGCTAGCATGCTAGCTCATTGATTCTTAGCCAGTGCGAATCACATCCGATAAAGAGGCCAATGAAGGTGTGTGAGAGACCTGGGCAGAGGGTGGTTTTTTTTTTTTTAGTTTTTTTTTTTTTTAACACGATTCTTGTTTCACCGTACTTTTGAGGACCGTTTTGCATTTGACAGCTAATTAATGCTTCTCTTCAGCTGAATCTAACTCTGCACCTAACCCCAGTACCCAATACAATACATTTGGGTTCTATTATTATTATTATTATTATTATTATTATTATTATTATTTTAAATAGCCGTTTTTTGTAAGGGGTCCTGCTAAATTTCTGTGTTAGTTTTAAAAAAAAAAACAAGAATGTTTGAATTGAATAATATGATTAAAAAGAGGAAGAGTTATTTGGGCCCAAGCACTATTACTATTGTTCTTCTAAGAATTATACTTCTTTTTCCTGCATCCAGGGAACTTAGCATGCGGATGTTCAAACAGTCATGAAAATTGTCACACAGTTTGGAATCTGCTGGCATTAATTAGGATGCATCATTTTCACAATCCTTTACACAAGATTTTGCTGCATTGCTCATACACACTTGCACGTATACATGCAAAACCCAGTACACATTTAGATCTCATTGAGCTGAACAACTGGTCTCAACTCAACAGAAACTCCGTTATTTTGGAATCTTTGCCAAATACACAATGGGATTTTGTATACTTTTTCTAGGGGATTTATACGATCGCCACCAAACCAGGCCAGTATTGTCTCAGACATTGAGGATGCAAAATTGCAAAGGGATTTTTTATATCTCAATCAGTTCAGTTCATTAAACTTATGCTGAAGATTGGCTAATAACTTCCTAACTGCCAAAACATTGAGTGGCATCATAGCGTGATGTTTTTTTTTTCCAGCATCTGAGGCTTTATGGATGTCTTAACATACTCAAAAAGCCTCAAGGTTATGTATTGCACCTAGGTGGCGATGCCTCAGGTGCTTGGACCCATTCATCTTTGCTTGCAACTATATTTGGTTGTTGTGTCCGCTGCACTTCAATACACAGGATTCACTACATGCTGATGTCCATGTCAGTCATGATAATTTCTCATGATTCTTTGCAAATATTTATTAATAAACAAAAACTGCTGAGAGTTTCCTCTGCCTTCCACTTCGCCACGGGCGTATTTTCAAAAACAACTTAAAGCACTGGAATCTTTGAAATTCTTAAATGTTTGTTTAGGTTACGGTTTATTTTTTACATTTTTTTATTTTTAATGAATAACACTTTGTTATTTCAGATGCGATGTTGGACGTTATTTCCTGTTCTCACTCACATCACCGCAGCTATAAACAGTTGTTCCTTCACCAGCTTCAGTTTCTCTCTAACTCTTGAAGCATATGAAGAAACATACACAGAGACCCTCACTTTTTTTTTCTTTTGACAAATGAAGTAAAACTCCTACAGACACTTTTATGTGAAACGTGATTTAAAAAATAACACCCAAACTGGCAACCTGGTATTCTCCTAGTAGTGTGTGCGTTTTCTTGCGATCTTCTGACAAACACTGCGCTGACACAGGAAACCAGCTCGCACTTTTCTAACACTAAGCATGACTCAAATCTAAACTTTGTGTTGATGTGCAGCAGAACATCTGTCTAAAAAAAAAAAAAAAAAGGCTGTTAAAAATTCTCCCTCAGGCCTTCAGCAGGTTTTACCCTTCACTGGGCTGCAGTTTGGTGCATGTTTATTTTATTGTCGGTAACAATAAGAATACAGATACTTTATTTTGTTCAGTGTTTTTTTTTAAACCTTAAAACTGGACGTACAGAGATATCCAAGGCTGGGCTTTCCAGGCAATTAAAGCTAAACTTTGTGTGGGAGAACCCTGAGGCTGTGTGGCGTACCAGTGCAGGAGAATCCTGTAATCAGGAGCGAGAAGCCTGAGGACAGGCAGTGGAAACCTGCTGCCTCAGTGAGAAAAGCCTGAGGTGAGTCGGGGCAGGTAAAGTCATGGGTGTGGCAGGTTACTCCCAAGCCAGGGCTGGAAGAAGTCCAGGGCTGGTCAGGAGAAAATTCAGTCTAGACAGGCTTTTGTTTCTGATGGACAGGAGAACAGGAATCTTATGTAAGGGTTTAATATGCATTTAATAGACTGTTTTCTGTTGTGTTTAAGAGTAATTATGCTAATAACCTGACTCCACCCCTATCTCTCTATTTCTCTCTCAGTTTGTGAAGTGTGGATATGCCGGCTCTAATTTCCCTGAGCACATCTTCCCTGCGCTGGTGGGGCGACCCATCATCCGCTCCACAGCCAAAGTGGGCAACATCGAGATCAAGGTAATGGCATACTCACTCACCAGTACCTCTGTGCACTCTCTCACTGGTACAGCTGTATACTGGCTCACCAGTAGACCTTCCCACTTGCATGCCAGTATACCCCTATAATCGCTCACCAGTAGACCTGACCACTCTTTCACCAGAATACCCCTGTAGTCACTTACCGGTAGATCTGCACACTCATTCACCAGTATACCCCTGTACATGCTCACCCCTAGATCTGCCTACTTGCTTGCCAGTAATACTTGCCTGTACTCGCTCACCAGTAGACCTACCCACTTCTTCGCTAGTACACAACTGCACCTCCTCACCAGTAGACCTGCCCACTCGGTCTCCAGTATACCCCTGTAATCACTCCCCAGTACACTCGCTTGCTGGTACATCTGCATACCAGCTCACTGGTAGGCCTGCCCACTTGTTTACCAGTATACCTGGGGACTCATTCACCAGTACAATTATGCAGCTCGTACACTTTGTACCTTCGTACATGCACACTGGAACACTTGCACAAAGGCCTACTTGCACACCTGCATGCTGGAATAGTTACACATTTACATGCATGTATAAGCACAGGATTACATTATTTGCATCTTTTTAATTCTCTCTTACTCCCTCACTCACACACACCACATAGATATACAGGGTCACATATTTGTGCAGAGGCCATGCTATTTAAGTGTTCAGCATCTGCAGTCTGTGAGAAAAAAAGGAAATTGAAATTATTTATCTTTCTGTCTCGCTTCATCTTTGTCGCTCTTCCTGTTTGTGGCTTTGTGTTGAAGACGAAGGGTTGACTCTGCCTGCGTTTGTGGATAGCTAACAAGGTTACTGTTTCTCAGTTTTTGAGAGTGTGTATTTGAGTGCATGAGAGTTTGAGTGTGTGGCCACCTTTCCCCTCTCTACCCCTGATGAAGTCATTGATGATTGCGTCAGTGTTCCTCGTCCTACTGTGCTGCAGATGCGAGAGCTAAATAAAGAGCTTTACTCACCCTCTCACGGTCTCGACTTTAACATGACGCGTTTTAAAGCTAATACCGCTAGATTGTTCAGTGTGACCAACGACAGACTTGAATACATTTTTTCTGTCATGGCTTTCTGGAAAACATTATACAAAGAAAGGCTAAAACGGCTAATGGTAACAGTAGCCTTTTTAATTAATTTATTTATTTTTTTGCTTACGGCTGTATAGTCTACAATTATATTAATCCACATTGAGGAAGTAAAAGTGACATATCGGTTCAGATCTGTCAGAATGAGGAAGATGACGACCCTGGTATCCGGTCTGGTCTCGCGTTTGCTTTTTAAAGCAGACACTTAGCATGGTCGTTCAGTACATTCAGGTGGTCAGCTGACCTCATTTTATTGCCACATAATGTTGCTGAGTCTAGACCTGAGCAACTCCAGATCATAACACTGTCTCCAGAGGCTTGTACATTGTACATTATGTATGATGGGTGCATCGCTTCATGCGCTTCCCTTCTTACCATGACGTTCTTACCCATCGCTGTGGAATAAGGTCAGTCTGGGACTCATCAGACCACATGACCTTTTGCCATTACTCCAAAGTCCAATCGGTAAAAAAAAAAAGCAGAAGATGCATTTGGCGCTGTATTGAAAGAAATTTTTTTGACCTGGACAGGACCTGATGGTAGGGGATGAAGCGAGTGAGCTGCGCTCTATGCTGGAGGTCAACTACCCGATGGAGAACGGCATCGTGCGCAACTGGGACGACATGAAGCACCTGTGGGACTACACCTTCGGCCCCGAAAAGCTCAACATCGACTCGCGCAACTGCAAGATCCTCCTCACCGAGCCGCCGATGAACCCCACCAAGAACCGAGAGAAGATCATCGAGGTATACAGTCGCTTTTCACTGGCTTTTGATTTCTGTGAGAATTCTTTATTTCCGTGCCGGTGATCATAGAGGTTTGTCTTCGTCACTCTCTGCAGGTGATGTTCGAGACGTACCAGTTCGCTGGAGTTTATATCGCCATTCAGGCCGTGCTCACGCTCTACGCTCAAGGTATCGCAAACAGTCCAAGTATGAGAGTAATGTTGACGGCTGGGACTTTTAAGCCGGGGTTTAGGTTTGAGGGTCAAAGTCTAAGGCTTAAGGTTGGAGATAAAGGTTGGAGTTGAGGGTTAGACCTAAACTTTGCAGTTTAGGGTTACTGTAGATCTGAAGGTTTGGATTTTGGGTTAGAGCAGGTGGTTTGGGTTTAGTGTTAGAGCTGATGGTTGGTGGTTTAGGGATGCACGTTAAGGTTAGGGTTAGATCTGAGAGCTGGAGTTTAGGGTTAGATCTAAACTTTGGGATTTCAGGTTAAATCTGAAGTTGGGGTTTAGAATTAAAGCTGAATGTTTGATTTTTAGGATTCAATCTGAAAGTTTTGGTTTAGGATTAGAGCTGAAGGTTTGGGTTTAGGATTAGAGCTGGAGGTTTGGGTTTAGGATTAGAGCTGGAGGTTTGGGTTTATGATTAGAGGTGGAGGTTTGGGTTTAGGATTAGAGCTGGAAGTTTGGGTTTACGCAGAGATCTGAAGGCTGGGGTTTAGGGTTAAACCTCAGTCAAGGACTCTTGGGAAAAACTTTGAGGTTAAGTGTTTCATCTGAATGTTTGGGTGTATGGTTAGATCTGATGGTTGGGGCTCAGCGATTATGGTTAATGAAGATGATTTAGGCTTTAAAGTTGAAGGCTGGTATTAAGGTGGATGGTTGGCATTGGTGTTGAGGATTGAGGTTTGTGCCTAAGCCTTGAGTTCAGGGACAGGGCTATATTTTTAAATTTTGGTGGTGTTAGTGAAAGGTTTGTAGTTGGGGTTAAGAAGTTTGGGGTTTAAGGGTTTAGGTTCAATATAAAAGGTGAAGGTGAGGGATTAACTGATTAACTGTGTGTGTGTAGGCCTGCTCACTGGTGTGGTTGTAGACTCTGGTGATGGTGTGACTCACATCTGTCCTGTGTATGAGGGCTTCTCTCTCCCTCACTTGACACGACGACTGGACATCGCTGGCCGAGACATCACGCGCTACCTCATCAAGGTACACGCACGCATCAAACAGACACACATATTACCCCGCCCAAGTACACTTGCTTCTATGCAAATCAAAAACACATGGTTTTATCCTTTTCTTGATTTCTTCATTATCGTGTGTGTATGTGTGTGTATGTGTGTGTATGTGTGTGTATGTGTGTGTATGTGTGTGTATGTGTGTGTGTGTGTGTGTGTGTGTGCGCGTGTGCGTAGCTGCTGTTGCTAAGAGGTTACGCCTTCAACCACTCGGCCGACTTTGAGACGGTGAGGATGATGAAGGAGAAGCTGTGCTACGTGGGTTACAACATTGAACAGGAGCAGAAACTCGCGCTAGAGACCACCGTGCTGGTCGAATCCTACACTGTGAGAACACACACACGTTGAAATTCTATCTCGCCTCCACTAGAGGGCAGCAGGGTGCAGTTGTAAATTTCCACTTGTTTTCCTCAGTCCAGGTCTCTTGGAAGAAAGTTTTTCAGACTGTAACTAGCTCCTGTGTACGAGAGAGACGTCCTAAATGATGTCTTCTTAGTGTTTAACTCTTGCATTATGGGTATTCCGTGTCTCCTAGGTCACATGCTACTGCATGCAGTGCATTGTGGGACTGAGAGAGTTGTAATTCTCTCCAGAATACAACTTGACTCTTCAATTTTTTTTTTCCCTTTTATACTACAACAAGGAAGATTTTATGTGTGTGCAAGGAAACAAACACATTTTTAATTATTTAATCACATTAAATTTTTCCTTTCGCTCTCTTTCTCACTCTCTAGCTGCCGGATGGCAGGGTAATAAAGGTTGGGGGTGAGCGTTTCGAGGCTCCCGAGGCACTCTTCCAGCCGCACCTGATTAACGTGGAGGGGGTAGGCGTGGCCGAGTTGCTCTTTAACACCATCCAAGCAGCTGATATTGACACCAGGTAAGTTACCATGACAACAACCTGTTGCTCTGGGGCTTGAACACAGACCTGAAGAACATTCTTCCTGCAGAATTCTGCTGTAGTCTCATGGTGCGTCTGATGTAAATCTCTCTCTCTCTCCCTCTCTCTCTCAGAGCCGAGTTCTACAAGCACATTGTGTTGTCCGGCGGGTCGACGATGTATCCCGGGCTCCCGTCCCGTCTGGAGCGTGAGCTCAAGCAGCTTTACCTGGAGAGAGTGCTTAAAGGAGATGTGGACAAGCTCTCTGTTAGTACACACACACTTTCACATAACACAAACTATTACCGAGTCATTACACATCTATTGATCATTTGTCTTAACCGTCTTCCAAAACTGAGGTAAAAAAAAAAAAAAAAAAGGACTTTCACCGCCAGGGGTCGCCAGAATCCACACAGCAGGTCTTCACTGATAATGTAGATTAAAAAATTTTTTAATTGAACAATTATCATACATAAACCTATCAAACAATAACAATTAATTTAAAATATAGGTTTAAAAATGAGGGTTTAAAAATATAGGGTTAAAAAGTAGCTTTCAAAGCCACTTAAAGTGATATTTATTAATTTAGTTATTTATAGTGTAAACGATCACAGCAACGTTTCTGTAAGACCACAAGAAATAGCGTTCGGGATGACCACCAGAGCATGTGTTGTGCACAGTGTTGTGCATATAAAGCAGCTTCAATGCGTTTCCTTTATTATACCTTTTATAATCTTTACTGTGCAAAAGTCTTGACCCCCACCAATTCAACATCACCAGTATAATCATCGGCCTGATCATCTGTCATCTTCTGCAGCTGTTTCTCACTGTCTTCTCATGCCTCAAGTTAGATGTTTTTATGCTTAAATGATTCATAGGTAACTGTGTGGCTTAACAAACAAAAAAACTTTCATCTGAAACTGCTCAGGTACGGTAACTGGACTGAAAATCAGAGACAAAAAAGTCCTTCAGGGAGCCTGGAGAACTATTTCTCAAGACTACATTAAAAATATGAGATTCTGTATATTTGGAGGCAAAATATGAAGAAATGTAAAGAGGCGTCGTTCAATACTTACAGTACTGTATGCGTAATGGTGATGTATTATATTGTGTATAGTAATATTTCTCTCTCTCTCTCTCTCTCTCTCTGCAGAAGTTTAAGATCCGTATCGAGGACCCACCTCGCCGTAAGCACATGGTGTTTCTGGGCGGAGCCGTGCTCGCCGACATCATGAAAGATAAAGATAATTTCTGGCTCACCAGAGAGGAGTATCAGGAGAAGGGCATGCGTGTGCTGGAGAAACTCGGTGTGACCGTTAGATAAACCACACACACACACGCGCGCTTGAATCAGTTCACACACACATTCATACAGGGTGGCATTTTGGCAGTGTATAAATGGGGAAAATAAACAGTTCTACCTGATTGTAATAATAATAATAATTATAATGATACTTGAATTTTACAGTTGCAGCGTAACAATATCATCGCCTTATTAGTGCAACTTTCTGACCACGATGTGGACTTTAAAGCTCTGATAAAGGGGAGGGGAAGGAAAAACGGTTAAATCGAATCCTCAGACGTTTAAAGTACTTGTTTATGCTGCCAAAATTAATCCTAGGATGGAACTTCTCTATATCTTTTCTTTGTCTCGCTCTATCTCTCTATGTTTCGTTGCCACGTGTTCTTTTTTTTTTTTTTTTCTTTGAAGGATGTACATCTCTCACGAACGACAGAAAGAAAGTTAAAAATATGTCAAATAAACTTGAAAAATAAATAAATTTTAAAAACTGCCAGGAGATCAAAACAAGAACATTGAACTTTGTGAGCTGTAAGATGTTTAAAGGGGCAGTCTGTAACTTTGTTCCCTGACCCAGCGATAATCATGACATTTTAATGAGAAAAAAAAATCACAGTATTGCTATACCACAGTTTTTGGGTGTCTTTTTTTTTATTTATCCTTTTTTAATTTCATGATTCTGTAAATGATCATTTTTTGTTCTGGCCATGAGATAATTTCTTAGGCAGTGCTTTCCATAAATGGCAACTTTATTTTAAGCACTGGTTTGGACTTTCCCCCCCAAAAATTACAAACTGCCCCTTTAAAGTCATCAGGGTATGGGTTGCCCTTTTTTTTTTCTTTTTTTTTTTAAATGCACCATGTGTTACTATTTTGTCAATTTTTCCTTTATAATTTTTTTCTTTGTTTTATTTGCTTGCCGAATGTGCACATACTCTTCTAGTCCACTAGAGGGTGCTAAAGTGAACAAATTCATTTATGTTTAGAATATAGTATAATGTAGGGAAAAAAATGAATGAATGAAATTAGGATCAGGACCAAATTATCATAATTCCCATTTAGTGTTAGAACTGGTACAGGACATTTCAGGAGCTAGCTTGGTGGGGTGGGGGGTATGGGAGAAAGAAGAAAAAAAAGAAGAAGAAAAGCTGATCCTGGATCGATGTGATAGTTGTGACATAGTCATTAACAGGAACCGTCTCTAACGTTAATGTTTTTGTATGGTGAATGAAACTTGTTTCCAGATCAGAAAAGTGTTTGGAAGAAACATTAGCAGAAGCGGCATCGCCCTTACGACGTTCCCTCGTGCCAACGGGGTGTGAATGCGAGCGTTACTAAATGAACTGAACTTTGTTTGTCGCCTATAGAGTTAGCATTGCCGAACTAATTAGCATCACACTCGTAATCTAAGTTTTGAAAGAATGTTTCTAATGTTTTTCCTCTTGCTTTTGAGCTTTTACTTTGATACGGTTCATTTCCTTAGCGCAGCTCGCGTAGTACACGAGCAGGTTTTGTGCAAACTTGAGGAAAATAGCTTACAGGGCTAACTTAACAAAACAGTGCTAATAAGCCTAGCTAACGTTGGTGTATAGTATTCCTCGGTTATATTAGCAACAGCTATTCTTGGGTTTAAAAGGTCAACAGGTAGCTAACGTTAACGATCGGCTAGCTAGCGTAGAAAGATATTAAAGAAGCTGTTGAGAAACTAAAAGGCTGAAATAAAAAAAAAAACAATGCTGGTTTATTTAATTCTCATATTTTTTTTAAATCATGAAGGATTTTTTTCCGTATTATTTTAGGTTAGTGTCAGGTTTTTACCTCAGGATTTCCGCTATTTTGACCAGTACACGTTGCTGTGGTAACAGGGTTACATAGTAAATCACGTCATTTTGTTGAGTGAAAACCAAACAATCAGTCATGGGTTGTTCACTGAGGTGATAATCACAAGCTAACCAGCATTAGCCTAGCGCACAACTTTATCGCATAAACGTAAGAAAAAGAGGAAAAAAAAAGACCTCAATCTGCGTTTGCTGCCTAGCGATCCTCGTTGCATCGTTCTTGTACGTACCGGACCTTTAAACGCGAGGGTGGCCGTTGCTAGTATGACCGGCGCTGTAATTTTTCTTTTAGCGCTCATGCTAATATTACTGAAGTAATAACTGTATTGATGATGAGTAACAGCAGCGTGAGCGATCATGGAAGCCGATGGCGTAAATAAACACACGACAGGACGGTGTTTTTGTTTTGTAATTTGATGCCAAGTGTGGCGATCTTTCCTTTCTTTTTTTTTTTTTGGTATTTTGTTTGTTTGTTTTCTGTGTTTTTGTTTTTACTTTTGTTTGTAGCATTCTGCCAAACAGCTGGTTTAAATAAAGTAAATTCATTTATAAATACACACTGAAGTCTTCTATTTATTACGCTGTCTTTTTTGAAACAGTAGCTGTGTGTGTGTGTGTGTGTGTGTGAGAGAGAGAATTTCTTTGATATGAAGCATGTAACCATGACAGTGCACTGAATGACCACCTTCTTGGTTTCCATGGCAACCTGTACACAGCTGAGTAACTCTACATCCTTTACAGAAACACTCTCTTTCACAACTCTCTCTCTCTGTCTCTGTCCGTCTCTCTCTCTCTTAGTCTCTGTCTGTCTCTCTCTTTTAAGATTCAAAGGTTTTATTGGCACGACAAATATTTACATTCATATCGCCTATGCTTAGAAATAAGTCACAAGGAAATAACTCCTTCATAAATATGCCTGTCTACCTCTCTTTTTGTCCAGAGGGTGGTTGTGTGTCAGTGGCCTGCTCTGTTGGTGTTTGTGTGGGCCATGTGGCGCGTGTGTGTATGTGTGTGTGGCCTGTAAGTTTGTGCATGCATTATATGTCTCCCGTAGTATTCATGTCTGTGTATGCAGTCTGCATTTGTGTGTGTGTGTGTGTGTCACAGTACTCTGAGCTCACATTTGGTTCAGATTTTCTGCATGTAAACATGTTGTGGCCGTCAGACTCGGTGGGGCCTCTTAAATTAATGCCAGACTGCAACACGTTACATACAACACACATTACACACACACACACATACACACATGGCCCACTTCTAAAGTAATAACCTAGTGTTTTCCAGTGTGTGTCAGTGAAGAGTCTCCTCACACTTCCTCGTGTAGAGGGAACAGAACGAGCCTCGTCTCTCCAGTGTTGCTACACTATGAAGGATTTCCTGATGCATGCTGGGGAACGGAGCACCAGCACAGGGGAATGTGCTGAATCACCCAATATACATCTCTGTACCTCTACACACTTAACACAAATACTACTAAATTTATCGTCTGGGGTCAAAGGTCACACGAACACACACACATTCATAGCTGCAGATACTCTGCAAACATGGGTGTGTGTAGCTGCATAGAGACAATACACACCCACTTCTATTTCCTACACACACCGTTGTCTTCGGCTCAGCGTCCTGTAGGCAGCGTGGGAAAACTTGTGTGTGTGTGTCTGTTTTCTCTCTGTCTCCATCCTCTTTACTGTCTGCGCTTTGTTCTTTTTCATCCATTGATATCAGCGTGACCTTGACATGATCTCACAGACACACACACACAGTCCTGCCAGCACTATTTCCACCCTGACTGATTGTTGCATGTCACGCACAGCAATTTCCTGATGTGTGTGTTTGTGTGTGTGTTGTGTGTTTTTTAATTTCTGGGTGTGAACCAAATGTCCCCACAAGGACAGAAGTACTGTATTTGACACATTTGCCCGGTCCCTGTTTGCCAGGTCCACAAACGCACAAAAAAACAACTTTTTGTTGTTGTTCTTAGACTTTTATTTTGAAAAAGAGATAAAAGGTTACCTGAGGTCATCAATTAGCTGCACTAAACATTGTGTCAGCGAAAGGTCCTCATAAGGACAGTAAGAGTGTGTGTGTGCGCGTGTGCGTGTGTGCGCCTGTACCAAGAGGAAGCCTGCTCATCCGGAGAGCGGTGCCTCTAACAGGAGACAGGGGTGAGGTCAGCGCCACGGCGTCTCTGAGACGAGGACGGAGTGTAGCGGAGCGCTGAGCCATGTGTCTGATCCTGCTGTTACTGATGACAGACTTTAACCCCTGTGTGGTCATGACACACGAAGCTCCTGAAACACGTTTAATACGTCTGTACTGAAACACTGCTGAGGTGTTCTGTCTATAGCGCACTTCATCTTGTCTGTGAGTGTGTGTGTATTTTATGCCTGTGTGTCGTTCTGTGTGTAATGGTAGTGTGATTGTGTGTGTGTGAAAGATGGTGTTTCTTGTGTGTGTATGTGTGATGGTGTGTGTGGTCTCTGTGTGATGGTTTTGTGTGTGTTTGTTGTGGTAGAGTGTGTGTGTGTGTGGTCTCTGTGTGATGGTTTTGTATGTTTGTGATGGTGGTGTGTGTGTGTATACGTCTGTCTCTTCTTGAGTATTACTCTCAGACTATTTGTTTCTTTATCTTCCTGTATAATTCAGTGTAATTTTAATCTCTCTCTCTCTGTCTCTCTGCGTTGGGATATGCGCGTGCACACACACACACACACACACACACACACACACACACACACACACACACACACACAGTGTACCCTAAGATTCAGGCGAGGAAATGGAGAAGCTGCTGTTCGTGGACGTGATTATGAATCATTTTTTCCTTTAATCTGTGGCGTTATACTTGCAGCACCACAGACCTCACAGACAAAACCTTTTACACTGTATTGTATATTAAAAACACAGCTCTGAGGTAAGTCCACTGAACCGGGGTCAGGTCCTCGGTCTGTCTTTACACCAGCTTTGTGTAACCCTTTAGGCAGTCTCTGTGAACATGAACATGGGCCACTTTCTCTTTTCACAAAAAAAATGAAAGAGGTGTTAGTTTTGATTCTGTGATTGAGACACGTCCTGACATCGTTGTGTCACTTCCTGTAAGCGGGATGCTGTAACGTTTTAACACACAGAGGATTTCGCCAAAAAAACAGGCGCTGGACTGCGATGCTCAGTACGACTAACCCGAGCTCACAACCAATCAGAGTCGAGCACGCAACAGGCGTGAAGACGTTTTCTCAGAGGTACGCAAGAAACATGGAGCAGCTCGTTCAGGCGCTCTTCAGGAGCGGGGAGTCCACAGGACACACACACAGGGATCTTCAGGCCTCCTGCTTCTATTTATCATCAAAAAAACCAAACAACTTATTTTTCTTCCTATTTTCCCTTTTTTGTCTCATTATTGAATAATTCATAAAACGAAAGATGGAGATGAGAGACGAGGGTACGGGATTGATGGTACCTCACAGAGACATGGTTGGTCCTTGGTGTGTATTGTGTATGAGACTTCATTTGTGTGTGTGTGTGTGTGTGTGTGTGTGTGTGTGTGTGGACAAGTGCTTGAGGCAAAATAAAAAGGACAGCTTTTTATTCATCTTGTAGATAATTACATTAATTTTGAGGCTGGTTCTCGATTTCAGATATACACAGTGTAAATACGGCTTTGTACATTCACTCACACACTCACTCACCCGCGCACTCACACGCACACACACAGAGGGACACTTACGATACAGTTTGACAGCATTGTAGGCTGCATGTTAACTGGACATCCAGAGAGCAGATACACTCGCGAGATTCGGAACCTCTGGGATTTTTTAGGGGATTTCTGGATGAATTGGTTTCATCCGTCTCGAATCGGTAAAGGCGAGAAACAAACCATTTTTACAAAATGGCGTCATGCATAGGTTTAGCTTCACATAAACTTGAACGTCTTACAAGAAACATATTTAACGATTGAATATTCAAATTGATCTTATTCAATCTAAATAAAATGTCAAGAACTAGCGCTGAGAAAGCTCGATCGGAGGTGTGGTGTGGTATCAGGTCCTACTCCAACCCTGGACCTAGGTCCTGGTTCAGAGAGGGGGAACTTACAAATTTGCCACCACAACCAAGCCATGTTTTTATAACGATTAGCAATTTACGTTTTACAGGTGTTACGAGAACATGTAATTAATGGGATAGTTCGGGTTTTTTAAGTGCCTCTTAAATAAAAATTAAGGTGCATATTAAGTGTATTACACTAGGTATTTTATTTTTTATTATTATAATAATAATGTTTTTGGATTCCCCCCCCCCCCGATTTTCTCCCTAATTTCATCGTATCCAATTCCTTCCCATCACTAGGGGGCTCCACATTAAGGCTACTACTACCACTCAGCCGGGAGGGCCGAAGACTATCACGTGTTTCCTCTGAACCACGTGACGCCAGCCGACCGCATCTTTTCGAACTGCTCTCTCACATACCCCCACACTTGGAGGACAGCGCTATCCGCTCTGCCGCTTGCGTGAGCTCAGAGATGCCCCTGATGGGCTGTAGAGCCACGATTGATGTGGGAGCACTAAGTACCTCTCATCCCTCCCCTCTGAGAGAGCTCGGCCAATCAGCTCTCGCTAGACCTCTGGCTGCGAGAGGTTACAGCATCACAGACTGAAAAGAGTTACATTTGTATTAAATACTGCATAACTTTTAAAGATACCAACTTGATTTAGTAAGTTCACTGAGACTTGGAATGCATTTTTGCATGGAACAAGGGTTGTAGAATTTGGCCCATTCTTTCATTTACGTACACTGAACCCAGATGACAAAGTTCCTGGTCCATGTAACGGATTGTAATGTACTTACAGTGTCTTCGCCTCAATTATGACTTGAAAAAACCCAATACATCCTTTTAAAACACATAACTTCCCTAGTTGTTTTTGTCTGAATTAACACAAGCTATGTAAGCAATATATATATATAATGTTGCGATGATCTCAAAACCTGTTGGATACATTGCTGTTGCGTTATCGTAACGTTTTCTGATCGCGCACCATAATTACACAGTTGTACACAAACATTACTGGAATGTTCTGGGAATGTTTCGGGAATTAACGTCCTTGTGAGGTCCACAAGTATTTGGACAGTAACCGTTGTTACACTTTGATATGTTATCGAAGTGTAGGGTTCGATACCTGAGTTGACTCACAGGGTTTAACACAAATAACCGTGTAGGAATTACGTGCATTTATTACCCAGTCCCTCTATTGTCACAGGCTCAAAGGTAACAACTAACGCGGGACACACTAGCATAATTATAAACATTAGGATTATTTTATATCAGTTGCTACTTGTTTGTTTCTCTTTCTGCCTTCTGTTTTGTCTGCAGTAAGTTGAAAGCAGCTCCGTCAGGTTGAGCTCAGGTGACTGACTCTGACCTGAGGTGAGGTGTCTTTTTAACCCCACTCCATTTCTTTGCGGTAAGAAACTCTTGGGATGCTTTTGGGATGTACGTTTTGGCTGTTTTCATTCTCCGTGTATACTGTGAAGTGCTGTCCTATCAGTTTTACGGCATTTCACAGAATCTGAGCAGAAATTAGAGGTCTATACACTTCAATCAATAAACACCAGTGACCCGCTTCCATTAGCAGCCATGTACACCCATGTCAGGACACTGAGTCCACCATGTTTAATGCTGATGTGGAACATGAGCCCTTCCTTTCCTTCTCCATATTCTTTGTTCCAAAACTAAACACGCTTTTAAACAAGGTCCATCCTATTCTTGATTGTTAATTCATGAAGACGTCTCTTGATTGTAGACCTCGACACTGATAACGCCTCCCTCCTCCAGTTTCTGGACTTGGATCTATGTTATGAAATGTTTTTTCTTCATCAAGGAAAGAATTCCATGATCATCCACAGTAGTTCTCTCTTCTGGTTGTCAAGGACTTTTACCGCCGCTGAGCTCACCAGTGCATTCCTTCTTTTTGAGAATGTACCAAATTGTCGATTTGGCCGGCTCATAAAGTTTCTGCTGTCTCTCTGATTTGGTCTGTTTTGTTCATTCGACCTTTTGATGGCTTCCTTCAGGTGCATCGACACATCTTTGGAACGTATATCGTTCATATCGTCATAGTTGCCATGGACGGCTACCAAATGCGAATCCAACACCTTTTAAAGCTTGTATCGTCTTTATCCGTCATTAAATAATTAAGAAACAGCTCACACCTGGCCATCAAACATCTGTTTGATTACTTTTGAGCTTGTGAAAATGAATTGGTGTAATTCCTAAACAGTTAATACAACATTTTGAACTTAAGCTGAAAGTCCACACTTCAATCATATATTCGTTTTAAATACAAATTGGTGGGGCAAAGAGTCAAAACTGAGGTCTTACTGTGCCGATACTTATGGACCTGACCGTAAAATAAAAATGGTACAGCAATGTATAGTGTTTGTTAAATAAGATTGTCTTAAGTATTACCGAGACAGCCCCATTCATCGAGAAATCCGGATAATTCCAGAGGTTTCATTCTCACAAACACACACACACACACACACACACACACATACACACTTCTATCACAGTTGTACTTCACTGTGGCACGTTTGGCCGTACACACACACACTCGGCAGCTTATATCGTTTTGGCTTCAGCAAAAAAATAATTTCCACTTTTGTCTCCATTTCATCACGTACAACACGCATTCGGCTTCGTCCTTTTGGACAGGGTGGACGTTCACATATGAGTTTAAGTGCCTCAGACGGGAGGGAGAGCTCCACCTCGGACTGGCAGGCCATGGCGACGGAACAAAAGGTAAACACAGAAACGGAACAAACATACGTAATCCAGAGTATTGTAAAAAAAAAAAAAACATAAAAGTACCTGGATTTACATATATAATTATATATATATATATTTATCTATATAAATTTATATATAGCCCGTTAGCCAGGTGTATATACACTTTATTATATATAAATGACTATATAAATGAATTTACTGTTAATGGCATAGAAGAAGACTGAATGAATGGCACCAAAAATAACTGATAAACACATCAGGAGGTGTCCAAACAAAACCAAAAAAAAAAAAAGTCGCCACCTGACCATCATTTCCATATTCCGCCTTTTCCTCGTCTGTGTCAGCCGGCGGCTTTGTGTCGGGCACCGCAGCAGTGACACGCGACGGCACAGCGATGGCAGGCACGCAGCGGTGCGTAGCAGCACATGCAGGGTGCGATGAGCGACAGGCCGAGCAGCGCGAGCCAGCGCAGGACGAGTCGCCCATCACTGGGGTCGCACGAGCACGGCTCGGTGTACTCGCCCTCGGCGTCAGCCATGCAGTGGTACAACAGGCTGTCGGCACACCACATGAAGCTCACGCGCCGTATGAGCACCACCACAGGGTCGGGTGCTTCTTGGCACTGCCCGCGCCGGTTCTGCGCCGGGCTGAATACGTCCTGGCAGTACACGCATCGTACGCGCTCGTCGTCCGTGCGCCACGGCGTCCGCGGCTGGCACGCCACCACGCCGCCACTGATGCCCGATTTACCGTCGTCTCCAGAGAGCCGGTGCGGGTACGAGTAAGTGTAGTCATGTTTGGGCACTTCGCTCTTGGTGAAGGAGACGTAAGCGTCCGTGGGTTCCGGGCGCAGGAGTTTGTGGGCGGCCGTGGTGGCGTGACGGTAGTCCTCGTAGCCTGTTAGCCAGGCGCGCTCACGTGGGTTTATGCGCACAAGCTCTTCCTCTTCTTCGAGGAAGTTCACAGGAACGTGGGGGAACATCGGCACCGGCTGGAGTCACACGAGAGCAAGAAATAGATCAGAATATTAGCTAGACAGAAAGAATCATGTGACTGTTCCATATGAAGAGATTTGCGACTTCTAAAGTGAAAAGTGAAATGAGTTTGTTACAATAAGAGACAGAAGGAAAAACAATATGCTTTTACATATTATATCATTATATATTAATCTTTGAATCCAGTTATTATTGAAAAATAAAAAGCACAGAGAAGTAAATGTTATAGGAAAGGGAGAAGCATGAAGTACCTGGTTCAGGAAGTAATGGTCGGAGTGCCTGTGCTGGTTGTAGAGATGTCCCAGAATGCACTGGTGGTGATGTGATTCACAGAAGCTGATCGGTGCAAGCGTCTGCAATGATGAGTCCCTCTTCTGCGACGAGTTAGACGAGCTGTCTGTGGCGGTCTGGTGAGAGAAATAAAGCCCGAATAACCACGCCAGAATAAAGAAGGTTAGATGATAGCTTTTGTTAGAGGTGTGGGGACTTTTCTTCATTTAAGATGGGACTGCTCATTTGTTTCTCTGTTTAGGAAGCAAGTAAGTGGAATAAGTTATTGGAGAATGTTTACTAGGAGACGGGTCCATTCTTCCATAAAGCACGAACAAACAAACAAAAAAAGGACTTGAGTATTGGCAGGCTTATTGGAACTGTAAGGATTGTTCTTGACTGGAAATGTCAGATAAGGCCAGGTTTGGCCAAGTGGATGAAATTAATGACAAATTTCTGTTTTGTCTCTTTTGAATGTCTAATTGCGACGGCTAATAATCACCAAGGGACGTTTTATGAGCTCTTGAGGAGGAACATGATGAAGGAAAAAATGACTCCACATGGTATATATTCTGTGTATATACAGTATGGTACTTATGTACGTATGTTTATATACATGAAGTCATTGCCCCATTGCTTTCTCTCGAAGTTGCAATTTCGGAAAAGTCCAATTATTGGGCTGCATCAAGCAAAGAAAACAACTAAGGAGATTTGAAATGTCTGGGTTAAGAACAATGTGTCACATTATCAAAACCCTGGAAAGATGGTGCTGAGTCAACAAATTTGTGGCAGGAAAAGAAATTAAGATCACTACATTTAGCACAGCAGCAAGGTAGAAAAACAGCATTTCCATACACAAACAATGTCACAGGTTTGGGACTAAACAGCTGTGTGTCTACTTGTTAGTGAGCCCGATCAAAAACAAGCTTTTAATTTGATAGGGAGCAAAAAGACTGGACTTTGGAGCGATGGAAAAAGGTAATGCGACCTGACGAGTCCAGGTTGATCCTATTCCAGAGTGATGGGCGTGTCAAGGTAAGAAGGGAAGCGCATGAACCCATCGTGCATAGTGTCCACTGTTCGAGCCTCTGGAGACTGTGTTATGATCTGGGGTTGCGTCAGTTGCTCAGGTCGAGACTCGACAATAAAATGAAGTCAGCTGACCACCTTAATGTACTGAATGACCCGGTTATCACATCTATGGACTTTTTCCTCCCTGATGGCACGGTCATATTCCAGGATTCAAACTATGAGTTAAGTGGTTCTGGAAGCATGAGGAATCATTTTCACACATGAATTGACCACCAAGATGTGAGGTACTTATTTGACTATTTTGGCCAGGCAGTGTGGACTGTATATACACTTTTTCACTAAACATTCTTTTAGGTTTGTCCATATATGGTGTACAGTATCTCACTGGTTAAAACTCACACTTAGTATAACGATCCTTTATGGAATCATTCTATACTTCCTGCTCATACAGCCCTAATTAATTTCCTGTATAAACTCATGTCCTGTGTATTTATTGTTCTTGTGTAGTCTTTGTCCTTCACTCGTCTCACACTTTTGTGTATTTGCATTTTGTGTAGTTTTGCGTACTGTCCTATGTCCTGTGTCTGACCACTGTCCTGAAGAAACTTCCCTCGATGTTTCACATGTAAGGCACACAAACACTCCGCTCTGATTGGCCCCCTTACCGCAGAACGAGGCTTGTTATTTGTAAACTCAATCCCCATGAGATCACAGCAATTCCATCCTCTAATCTGTCCTCATGGACATGGAATGCATGTTTGGAAAAGGACACTGGGCCCGCAGCGCTCATCCAGCGAAGTTCAGCTCAAGAGGTTATCAGCAGTGTTAAGACCAGTATGTGAAAAACACAAGCACTATAAACAAACGCAAATATACCACTCCACCTTCGTGACAACCTAAGGCCGATTTATGCTTCTGCGTCAAGTCGACACCGCACAGTAGGTCTCGCGTAGCCACGTATCCTATGCAGGACACCAGACAAACAGAAATCTTCATGAGCCTTTATCTCCTAAACCCAAAATATTCAGGAGCCAAAACTGAATACTGATCAAGTCCGACTGGGATGCATCTACCTGGGAACTTTCACTGGCCCACTCAGTCTCTATATCGATGCCATCTGTTGTACAAGATGAACAGTTTGCGCAGGAATGGAGTCAGAAAAAGTCCTTGACTAACTTTAGCTTTTAACTTTGGCTCGCTAGCCAACTAATCCAGTTTATGTCACATGCGTTAGTTATCATGACCCGAGGCGAGTTTCAGAAGGGAAATACTTAACGTTAAATAAATACCTTTGATACTGATCAGAAATATACTAGGGTGGCATGATGGTGGCTTAGTGGTTAGCACTGTCACCTTACACCTCAAGGGTCTGGGTTCGATTCCCGTCTCGGGGTCTGTGTTGGGAGTTTCTCAGTTCTCCCCATGTTCGATGGGTTTCCTTGAGGTATTCCTGTTTCCTCCCACAGTCCAGAGTATCCCGCCTCGTGTTTCCTGGGATATGTTCATGTGATGGTACAGCAGTTAAACAGTTTGATGAATTGTCTCCGCTCTTGCTATTGAATGCTGCCCTGCTGTACTCTTGTGCCGGGCAGCCGCATACAGGAGAGGAGAGAGCCGATCACAGATCACTGCATGCCTTTTTGATTTTATTGTGGCGGAAAATCGCCGCTGGCCATTTGCAATTGTTTGTAGTACAACAAAAAAAACTCACCTGAGGTCACGCCTCCTTCACTGAGACCGACAGACGACAGAGGCCACGCCTCCTTCACTGAGACTGAAAGTTGACATAGGCCACGCCTCCTTCACGGAGACTAAAAATTCTCACAGAGGACACGCCTCCTTCACTGAGACCCAAAGAACTCACAGAGGCCACACCTCCATTACTGAGACTGAAAGATGGCACAGGCCACGCCTCCTTCGCTGAGACCCAAAGAACTCACAGAGGCCACGCCTCCTTCACTGAGACTAAAAGATCTCACAGAGGCCACACCTCCTTTACTGAGACTGAAAGTGGACATAGGCCACGCCTCCTTCACTGAGACCCAAAGAACTCACAGTGGCCACACCTCCTTCACTGAGACCCAAAGAACTCACAGTGGCCACACCTCCTTCACTGAGACCCAAAGAACTCACAGTGGCCACACCTTTACTGAGACTGAAAGATGGCACAGGCCACGCCTCCTTCGCTGAGACCCAAAGAACTCACAGAGGCCACGCCTCCTTCACAGAGA
>JAAGKR010003307.1:36819-76643 GCA_011419295.1 Clarias macrocephalus
ACAGGACGATGAAGTGCTGTTTTTTGAGATGGGAAATAAAAAAATGTCTGGCATAGTTGTGCAAAAAAAATTAACTTGTACAGTGATACTTCTAAAATGCGGACAACCATATTCATAGACACACCTGCTTGTCTCGGAGTCTCTCTCCATAGATGAGGAACCCGTTGCGGCCAAGGAGGTCCAGATCGGCTGGAACCACCTTACACACGCCCACCCGGCTGAGCCCGCCCCCTTCCTGAGCCAGCCAACCACCACTCGAATCGTCCCTTGTCATCACCACCGCCTTCACGCGCACCAGGTAGTCGTCACTGTGGAGACAGGTGAAGAGAAAACAAGGAAGTGTCACCCGAGGAGGGCAAAATCTTTCATTACTTAGGAATATTCGGCGCAGAACCTGAGATCCGAGCAAGGTGTCAGATTTACCTACACACCTCAAACTGAGAACTATGCAAAGCAGTGGTGCGGAGAATCATATTAAAGTTGTTTGTGCTGCCAAAGCAAAGCGTGTTAAACTCTGGGAACGGCAGCTAATCACGGCCCCGGGGGATGTTAGGCAAACTCTCACCTCCCTCAACATGATCTGTTTAGGAGCTGCTAGTTTAATACACATGCTTGTGAGATTGTAAAAATAAAACATAAATCAATGTATTGAAATATTTTCCCATTTAACAGATTGCATTGCTCTGTTCTTAATTCTGATTGGTCAGAAAGATATTCTTAGTTCGCCTCAATGGCGGATAGTAACAACATACACAGATGATGCTTTCTATACAGTGAAGTTTATTTCACTCCAGTGTCTAGAACAGTTCATTACGTACACTATATGAATAAAAGTAGTTGTCCAAACCTGTTAATTATTGAATTCAATTAAAGTGTTTCAATCAGGCCCCCTATCCTCATTCCAAAACATCTTGCTATGACAATGCTATGCTTCCTATTTGTGGCAACAGTTTGGGGAAGGCCCTTTTCTATTCCAACATGACTATGTACCAGTGCACAAAGCAAGAACTATAAAGACATGGTTTGATGTGTTTGGTGTGAAAGAACTTGAGCGGCCCGAACACAGAGCCCTGACCTCAATCCCATTGAACAGGAACTGGAACGGAGATTGTGTGCCAGGCCTTCTCATCCAACATCAGTGTCTGACCTCATAAATGCTCTACAGTATGAATGGGCAAAATGGGGACCAAATCCATATTGAAGTGCAGTATAGGGATTTGGAAACAACGTCATTGCAGGTTTGTCCAAATACTTTTGTCCATAAAGTGTATATATTATTCAGGTGTGTATAATCAATTTAAAGCAACGGTTTGTGATTTTTTAATTAGAGAAACACTATTACAATAACTCATAGTCAAGCCTTCCAAGTCCAGAGCAACTGCTCAGCCCTGCCTATGCTTTTATACCATGGTGTATATTAGTGATGGGAATCAGGAACCATTCCATAATCAATCATCGATCAACCAGTTAATGATTGATTAATAGTTATTTCAACCACACAGTACAATACGTCTTGCATTTTTTGTATTTCCTGAAAATCAATCCCACCACCATTCAGTATTACTACACCCAGAGTACATTACGCACATGTACATCATCTAGGATTACTCGCATTCATTACGAAGTACAAACGTTACAAAGATGACACAGCTGTCAAAGCAGAAATACACCATCATTGGAGGCCAACTGTTTACCATTGTACATATACTCCATGTGTTTCATTCAGGAGCCACCTTTCTTCCCAGGAAAATTGTATAACAAGTCTGCTTGAGGTGGTGTAGTGGTTAGAAGTAGCCCCTTTTCTATCAATGCAGTTCCAGACCTAGTTTGGGAGCCGGTGCCCAATTTCAAACCAGTTCTTTCTTTTTTCCGATAGCCAAAGCACCGGCCCTCAGACAGAAAAATCGACACTAACACGGAACAAAGACCGATATGTCAGGGGGGACCATCTTTAAAAAATGCACTCAATATGCAATGGACAGCTCAAATGCTTTCTAGTAATGATAAAGCCAGACAGAACCTGTCGCAAAGCCATGGTGACGTTTCTCATAGCTGTTGTTGCTAGCATTTCTTTTGCAGCTAGCTTTTTTTGCCACTAGCATTACCACTATAAATGCTGCTCGCATTGCTGCTGACATTGCTGGGAAAGTTGAGACGTACGTACATGGATGCATACAGTGATATATATGGTGTGACCCTCTAGTCCATGAAAAAACACAGCCAGTTCTTAGGAGGTTCGCTATTGAACCTAGGCAACTAGCACCAGACATGATCTATCACCTTTTTCAATTTGGTGGAACACTTTATGAAAATTACAAACAGTACCTTTAATCCAGTTAGTTGATTCTAAAGCAGGCACTTCTGTGTTCATGTGACGTTATCACAGACGATCTTGGTAATCACAGAAGATCTTGGCTACAGATGTTTTAATCGATATAAATCATGAACATTTCTTAATTGTGATTTCCAGCATGTATGGTACACGACATGCTTCCCGCTGACCTCACTGCTGTCCCATCGTCTGCGATGCAAAAGAAGGCCTCGTCAAGTCACATAGAGGAAGAGACTCGTTATGCAAATGGCACTGGTTCTTGGCAGGGAGTGTGGGAACCGCTTTAATTGAAGGCCCGATTTTCATGCCTGTGTTTGAGGCTACGGATCAAAGAGAGACGCAGAGAATGGAAATGGTGTTTAACTGATGCTCCCTGAACCAGACAATTCGTTACCGTTACTATTGTGTTTTCCAGAAATTTATAAAGGTGTAAAAAAGTGTGTTTATCAACCCTATTATGTCGGATAAGAGTAAGCTCTAGGTCTTTTTTTTTAAGGTTGCCATGACTATCCTTGCTAAAAAAAGAAAAGACTTCCTGTTGTCTCTTGTTCGGCTCCCGATGCAAGAGACAACAGGAAAAAAGAAACACAACACCACACCGCATCAGCGGGACAGAAATACAGCTTATAGACATAAGGCATTAGTGTGTATATGTGTGTGTGTATAGATATGTGTGTATGCAGGCTCTTGTGCAAGCTGGGTGACATACATCTGGATGACTAAATCAATAACAGATCAACATTTACAATACACATGAAAAAATAACGATCACTTGGGGTTAAAGAACTTTATCACAGAGCCTATTCTGGGACAGCTGTACCAAAGGTGAGCTTCTCAGCATTGCTAGATTCTTACTGGTTGAAAGATTATTTAATTATCCATTTCTTCTTCACAGTTTATTCATAAGCTTGTATGCAAAGTGAGATATCATCCTCATTTCAAGGAAGGAAAACCCTGCATCTCCTGCTACCTGGTAGAGTCGCATTTCCAGCTTTTTCACATGAAATTTGAATGAACATGGACCAAATCGAGGAAAGGCTAAAAGTTCTTAAATATGTACAGCAAACAAGCTCTCCAGAGAATTTCGAGGAGACTCGGAACAGTGGCATAGAAACCCCATCGCCAACTAGAAGCATAAATCAGGCTTCAACATGATTTACTGTTATAAATTGAAGCAACACAAATAAATGTACTATAGCACTATTCGGAAGGGACTAATTTTACTGGGGGACGTTTGAGTTTAATTTCTTTTCAGCCGACGTCTGTCATTTCATGTATAGATTCGGACGGGACTAAAAGCAGAAACTCGAATACCGGCGCGCTAGGGATTGTACGGTAGTTCACGTTGACCAAAATACACAAGAAAACGCGTTTCCGGAAAAAAACATTTTCGGAAAACACAGACATTCGCATTCGGACGGGATTCGATTTCTCAGAGGACCGCCGAGTTTGCAGAAAAACAGTAGGTAATTTGCTCTGGAATTTTTACAGAGGTCGTGTGAGAAAAAGACAGACATGGCAGATTCGGACAGGATTAAAAGCACAAAGTACCTCTGTGAAACAGCAATTTCTCTAACGTCCTCCAGTAAAACTAGTCCCGTCCGAATAGTGCTTATGACACTAAATGGTTCTTTTTCACATCTGCTGTTCTACATGAATCTCTCCTACCCAAAATGCTTATAATAATAATTAGGATTTCGTTGTTAATGTGATTTCTCCAAGGGTCTACCAGTACTGTATTCCTTCCTGTAAGACCCTTGCCATCTTGAGACACAGAGTCATTAATAGAACAGAATACAGGAAGTGGGCTGAGCAGTAGAACATGCTGGGTGTGGGAGTTTTGGCGATGATCATGTCATGATTCACATATCTTGCTAGGACAATCACAAATGATGTTTAGACCTTTCAGCTAGCAAATGGTTTTAATGCTTACCTGCCTGGTCATAAAGCTCACAATATTGCACATGGGGCATTTAGGGCGGGAGACACACTTACGGTACTCAGCTGGTGAAATCATCTCGAACAGTTAGTAGTTTCCAAAGCTAGCAACAAAGTCAATTCCACAACATAATCCAAAGTTGAATCTCTACTGCATTATCTTTTATTGCACCACAGCGGCGTCATTTGTAATTCTGTAATTCTGACATGTCCATATGAGGGCTATATTTATTCTGTAGAAACTATTTAGGCATACACTGCTGATGCTCAATGCCATCTAATCAATCAATAATAAGGCCCAAGCACCATGACATCAGCCCTATGTCATCATAGTGTGGCCCTCATGATCTTCTAAGTTTTTTTTTTCACCATCTGGGGCTTTATAGGGGTCTTATTATGCTTAAAACATCATGAAAATTGGCAGACAGGTTGAAATCTACTGCCATTAGCCCGAGAGTTTGGGCCCTGGGCGTGACACGTGGCCCTCACATGACATTTTGCTGCATAGCTCATACACACTTGCACGTATGCACACGAAACCCGGTACACATTTAGAGCTCATCGAGCTGAACAACTTTCACATTGAATGTTATGGGCTCATCTCAACAGGGAGTCCGTTATTTTAGTTCGTTTGCAAAACTCACTCAAAGGATTTTGATGTACTCCTACTAGGGATAAGTTAAATCTTATTAACAAGCTCTAGAATTTCTAAGAATTAGTGAAATAAAACCAGTACAGGCTAATTTCCATCTAATATTTGGTACATTTTAGAATGGGCCAATGATAATACTATTGATAGTGTCATTATTATCAATTAATTAAATTTTTATTAACTTCCTAAGTGAGGAGCAAGCAGCTAAGACTGTAGCAACTACTACTTGCTAGCAATAAATGAGGAGGAAAAGAAGAGAGTACGCCTTTATTTCTGACTGTGTAGACGGGCTCATCGTAACTGGCACTCTCTTAGCTTGTAATGATTGTTTGCTGTGTTTGAATTGTCAATAAAATCATCGTGAGTGAGTCAGCATTTTTTCTGACATGATAACTGGATGAGATTAGCTTTAGTTCTACAGTGTCAAGAGTGGCTTGTAGAAACAGATTAGCATTTTCCTGATTAGACAGATAGAGATAAACTAACTAGATTTTAATGCTTGCTAGCTGTGTTAGCAATATTGTCAAATACAACATTAGTTCTATGCAGGAGATTGTAGTAAAAAACAGCTAGCGGGACTGCTAGCAGAATTTTGCTAATTAGCCAAATAAAAACAGCACAGGCTAATTTTCATCTAATATTTGGTAATATTTCATCTAATATTTTAGCATGGACCAATGATAATACTATTGATAGTGTCATTATTATTAATTAATTAAATTTTACAATGGTCGGCTATTAATAACAGAACGCCTATGATGACATCTCCAAGGAGTTTCATTTCACCCTTGTCCAATAGCAAGGACCGCCGACTAGCTAGCTATCACAAAAGCGTGTTATTCCCTGACCCGACTGGCCAAAAAGAACAGCCAAATGAGCAAACTTTTCCTAAATAAAAACAAAATTTTTCCATTTATAGTGTTCATTATTTATAGATGTAACACCTGGTTTCATGAGTATTTTATCTTCAGATACTGTTAGCTAAATAGCATAATGCATAAAATGTAGTTTGATGTGACGTTATCTAAGATGTTTTTGCAGCCTGCAAAGAAACGAATTTGCTTAGCTATGTGAAACTAATATGCAATGAGGATATTATCCATGCCATACACATGATATAGGTATGTAGGTGAGGTATGTTGGTCTGTATTTTACCGCACCCCAGACTGCCATCAGAGCTGTGCGATTCAATCAAATCAGGTTTCAATTTCTAAATCGATTCACATTTTTTCATATTATTCACGTATACACACAACCATTAAGCAGTCTAAAATTGCCAGATTTCTTGCTTTCATCTTGTGCAAATACTCCTGTTTTAAAAGAGTACCGCATCTTCTTCTTTTGAATTCATGGGCGGTTGGTGCAATATCGCCACCTATTGGACTGGAGTGTGGAGAAGAATATTGGCAAGAAAAAAGATGATCACTTTCTGCAACTCTTAACATACAAAAAATCATCAACACAAGCTACACATTTTTAATGGTCCAAAACCTGATCGAAATATCTGCTTGAGACAAATCAGTAATAAAAATTATAAATGAATAAATATTAGCAATAAATATTAGTGCTTTCGAATCAAATAGAAAATCTCAAAGCCTGAAAATCTAATGAGATCAACAGTCCGATCTATGCTTCACAACTTTAATTGAAACTCCAGTTAAATCATTAGGCCTGTCCTGGCCACCCCACTGTAAAAGGTCTGGTACACTCCTTACTTTTTCAGCAAAAAGAATTTCTCTTATGCTCTAAGACATAACTTCCTGTAAGTCCAAAAAGTCCTTGGGGAAGCCATATTTCTGAAAGCGCATTGAATTATCCTATACTATTACTGTGCATTCTGGGATTTCCTGAGCTCACTGGATATTATCTGATATGGTATTGGACGTGGTTACAAAAATGTTTTTTGAAACATAAATCTCATGATACGTATCATTAAATACTGCAATATTGTAACTCAGTCTTTTTCCATCTGTGGATAAAAACCAAAGAATTTCTCGGACGATTAGTATTTATTATTGTACATTGCCTGAGATTCCATCCTGCCTTGTGTGTGTGTGTGTGTGTGTGTGTGTGTGTGTGTGTGTGTGTATTTGCTCAGCACGGGTGTAAGTGGGTCATAAATTAGAATAATAAAAGATAACAATTCCCACAACGCCCGAGTCACACACACGTTCTGTCCACAAGCCCTCAGCAAGAACGAGATAAAGGGCAGCGATAAGCAAAGAAAAGAGTTTTAGCTGATAGGCCGTGTTGGACCCGCGGGAGCCGAAAGCTATCGGTCTTGTGTGCTAATCAATAGTGTGTGCTTTACTGTAGTGTGTTTAAGCAAAGAGTGTGCCAAAGAAGTGCCTGTGGATTCTCAGATACTTATTTATTTCCTACTCCAACAGCCCTTCCTGTTGTAAATTGAGCACAGGTGTATATTAATGCGCTCACATGAATATTACATTGCTTAATAAACAGATAAAAAAGCATGATATTTGGCAAAGGGAAAAAAAAAAGATCTATAACGTAGGTGGAAGGAGTCTCCAGTTTCAGAGCTTGGTTTTTGGCTGGTGTGTAAACTACCATTTATGGCAGGCTGTAACGGAAGTGACACAGGAAAGAACATGATTTGCATCACACCGGTCTTTATTTGTACTACTTTTTTTTTTGCCTTTTACATGCTGAATAACAGAGCTGATTACAAGAGTTAATGTTAAGCTCTGGAAGTGCTCGCTTAGCCAAAAGAAAGGTGTTTAAATCCATGCTAATGCTATTAGCCAGGGACTTTAATCCAATTTTCCATGCGATATAAACAACCGATGACCTTATGGGCTACTGTGCAGGAAGCATATAGATTTTGACAGCAATAATACTGACATCCAGAAACATTATAGAAACACCAAATACCATTCAATTTTCTTGACGCATCACGGAAATGGTAAAAAAAAAAATGTCTAAAAGTGGTTATTCTCTTATTGCTAAATTGCCTTACGAAGACCTGTCGTAAGTCAGGTTCACTCTTGCAAAGGCTTCCTACAGTTCAACCAATGTGGTGGTAAGAACAGTCAGTCTACCTGAAGATACAAAAAAAAAAACATGCTAGAGAAGTGTGAATTCCTCAAACGGTAAATGTCATGCTTTGATCAAATTGATGGATAGCTACGTGCTACAGACGTAAGATTGACGCAAGATAAGCCTGAACAGTTCAGTTTGTAACAAGATGTCCCTGATACTCCTCCTCCACACGCCTCTGCTACACTCAGAACGAAATGTTCAAATGTAATTATCAGAATTATGTGAGAACTGTGACAGAGACAGATTTTTTTTTCCTTAGGGGTGGCCAAGGTGGGACCAAAACTCAATTTTGGGTGGAAGAGAAACTAGGTCTGGGTTCAGTTTCCTTTATCTGTAAGGTAAAGAGTTGTGCGACAAATAATCACTAATTTGGGGCTCTTGTTATTAGAGACGGGGGGAAATAAATTCAGCTACATATTGCAATTCATGTAGTTCCACACTGACTCCCCAAAAAAAAAAATCACCTTTTTAAAAGAATTTTTTTACTTCACATTTTGTAGTTTGCATTTGAGCTGGTAATATGGTGCAGTTACTCTATAATCCTGTAGTTGGTGCACTCTAAACTATTCACACATAGTTAGCACCCTGCGTGGCAAGACCACATTATTTGCCAAGTTTGTTTAGAATTGTAACAAAATAAAACAAAAAAAATTGAATATAGCAAATCAGCATATTTATAAATTACAGATCGAAACGACGCCTAGGTATCATGATAATAGCGTATCGGCTGGTCCCTGCTGATTCCCTAAATACTCATCATTATTTACATATGCTACATATGTTAAATATGCTTACACGTCTACAGTCAGAAACATTTTCTCTTTAATAGGAACTTCAAATATTTTTATTAGTATTATGTTTAATTGCTGATGAATAAAATAATTATTAAAAGAAACTAAAAGTAAAAAAAATTTAAGTTTCAATACCAAAAACATATAAACAAATAGCAGCAATCAAGGTAAAACAAAAAATAAGTCTATGTTTTCACACCACAAAGCTCAACCAGAACTACACTAAAAACAATTAGGAAGAACTTTCTGGCACTGGTTCAGTTTACGCATCCTAACAATTAATTAGCTTGATGTTCAACACAGGAAAAAGTGCAGCCTGAAAAGTGCTTGTGTGTGGGGTGGCCAGATTTCAATCTAGAGTGGCCTGACCCACCCCTGTCCACTCGTCCGCATGAGAAGGGTTTCCCCCAGATCGCCAGGCTAGCTAACTTAATGTGGTCTGATACTGTACCTGATATTTCAGTAACCAATAATGACAAGGTCTGCATGAGATAAAAGATAACTTTATCTCGGAGAGAATAAATAAATCATAAAGCATAAAGTCCATACAATAACATAATCTTTTTTCTTGGGAGTGGCCACACAGAGGTACGCAAACCTTACACGCTGATGACCTCAGTTCTGACCTTCTGAGAGGTCTTCTCTCAATGAGCACGGACTGACCAGGGAAATCCATTATAAGCCATTAATAAGACATTTTCTCCATTTAAGTTGGTACTGAGCTGGAACACTACAATAAACTCCTAATAGGTTGCTTCCGTTTGTTGAATGATTTCCTTCTGAAACAGGAAGTCAGAGGAATGGCCTGTTGAGGTGCGTAACAGATTAACATTCAACACATGCCACAAACCCCAACCGAACAAACCTAAAACAAACCGAACAAACAAGATATTTAAGTGTAATTGTTTATTATTTAATCTGTGGAGGATTTCTCACTGTATTTGCCATATATAATTGCTCCTAAAGTCATCATGTGTTCATGATCAGGAGACATATGATGCATTAGGATGTATTAAGCCCAGATTAGCTAAGAGTCTCATCTTCATACTGTGATTGAAATCTTCACCGTTAAGACTTCAGTCACAAAAATTTCATCATAAGTCCCGGTTTGGCTCAAACGCCCCTCATATAGGTTGTCAACTTAGGATAACATGTGTAGTAGCCTTTTAGCTGTGTTGCTTGCTAACATTAACTAACAAAAATGAAAAGAAGGTCAAATTTTCTGATTATGTAACAGTAGTTAAATAGTGACAATAAAACCAAGACCACCCAGGCTAGCTAATGGATTGTCTTATACCAACACTAGCTAGCTTTAACAACAAGCATAACTCAGACTAGTATCCAGAACAAGATTAATGAGTGTTACAATGATACAATCTGGGCTAGCAAAGGAAAATAGTGTGGATCTAATGGGTACATTACATGGGTACATACACACAAGAGAGCAAACATTGCTCGTTCTTTTAACATGAATGGTTTAACCACTGGCACAATTCTAAAGGACAAGGACAAGATCATGGAGCATTTAGGTTTTATACTTTGTATAACCAATTGTGTTAATATCCTAGTACTAGACAATGTTTGTTGGACTTATGAACAAACTGGACTTACGAACGAGCTCTCGGAACAGAACTCTTTCATAACTTGGGGACTTACTGTATACATGTTTGCATTCGAGGTGGTAAAGTGTTGCAGTTTCTCTATAATCCTACAGGTGGTGCTTCGACAAGCAGTGTGGCACCCTGTGTAGTAGAAGTAAATTATTTGCTAAGTTTGTATAATGACATTGAATACTAATATTTATAAAATCGTGATATGGAATACACAATACAAATCGAATCGGCACCTGGCTATCATGATATCATATCGTGAGGTCCCTGGAGATTCACTCACTCATCGTCTACACCACTTTATTCTGTATACAAGGTCGCAGGGGCCTAGAGCCATCTGGGTCGCGAGTCAGGGTACGCCATGGATAGAGCGCCAATCCATCGCAGTGCACACACACTCACATACACGACAGCGCATTTTTGGAATGTCAAGTACACTGTAAACCCTAATGCTCAAAGTAATTAAACATATTGAGTACTGTTAACTTAAATAATTGCAGTTAGTTTAAACGAATAGACCTTGATGAGTATTTAAAACTTTTTGGTATTTATGAGGGCGGCACGGTGGTGTAGTGGTTAGCACTGTCGCCTCGCACCGCCAGGGTCCGGGTTCGATCCCCGGCCAGGCTCGATTCCCGTCTCTGTGTGCATGGAGTTTGCAAGTTCTCCCCGTGCTTGGTGGGTTTCCTCCGGGTACTCCGGGTTCCTCCCACAGAAGACATGTAGGTTAGGCTAATTGGCATTCCCAAATTGCTGGTAGTGTGTGATTGAGTGAGTGTATGTGTGTGTGTCTGTGCACTGCGATGGATTGGCACCCTGTCCAGGACGTACCCTGCCATGTGCCCGAAGTCTCCTGGGATAGGCTCCAGGCCCCCCGTGACCCTGAATACAGGATTAAGCGGTATAGATGATGAGTGAGTGAGTGAGAGTGGTATTTATGAGTTTGTAGAAATGACACTTTTCACATTAGCTGAACTGTAAGTACTTAAGTAACAGTAACTGTCACCTTAAAGTTCCACCAACTTAAAATCTTTCAGCCTAGCGATTTTGTGTCTGATGTCATCAGGGCAATAGGTTGCTGGTGGTTCAGCGGTAGGTGTTTCGCCTGCCATGTGAAAGGCCAGAGTTCGATACCCAAGAACTGGATGAAGTGCCTGTCCCAAGCCCAGATAAAATGGGAGGGTTGCGTCAGGAAGGGCATCTGGTGTAAAACCTGTGCCAAGCTTGTGTGCGGACCGGATTGTCTGCTGTGGCGACCCATTGCCGGGAGCTGCAGAAGGGCCCACAACAATTTATTTGATTTGCAACAACTAAAAAAAATTATAATTGCTATTAAATAGAATGAGTTAGGTTACTCAGTAATGCAAGTATGTTGTTTACTTGTTTACTTAAAATTGGAAACATTATTACTTAAAAAATTTGTTGTAACTGAATACCTCCATTTTTTTGACTTTTGCCAACTTATTCGGGTTTACAGTGTAGCCTAATCTGCCTGTCCTTGGACTGTGGGAGGAAACCAGAGTACATGGAGGAAACACACCAAGTACCCACCAAGTACCCTAAAGGTGCGAGGCCACAGTGCGAGCCACTAAGCCACCATCGCCTTGTCCGCATTGATTCCCATCCCTAATAGATCATTTAATTGAATGAAGACAAAAAAAAAAAAAAAAACAAGAACAGCTCCATGTCTTATCTACATGTAATATTGTAATATAACATAATAGTAATAAATCTCAGAATTCTCAGAAATGTGAAATCTCTGTGCAACTTTTCTACTGAATCATCTGAAACGCTGTTAATCATCGCTGTCGCATTTTCATCAGGGGTTTCGGTATGAGAATCTGCACAGCGCGGATGTCACAGGAACAGCTTGTGCTGATCTCACACTTCCGGTGATCTGTAAGGTGATATAATGCAACCATGCGGTTTGACATGATGTGGTGTTGTGATGCAGGTTAGAGGTCGGGTTGAGCTGAGCGCCGCCTGTGACGTCGGGAGGGGTTTATTTATTTATTTATTTGTTTTATTTATGAATGAAGCGTGGTATGCAAATAAGCGCAATTGACGAAAAGGAGAGAGGGGGGGTGAGCATGGCGGATTTAGTTCCCACCAGTGTGTGTGAGAAAGAGAGAGAGAGAAAGAGAGAGAGAGAGAGAGCTACAGAAATACGCCAAAGCACCTCGGGTTTAACCCCACGTGGGGGGTTATAAGGTCTACCCAGCCGACGACGACGAAACATCACCGGGGAATCGTTTCCGCTCCAGCCACCCTTCCACCTCTCTCTCTCTCTCTCTCTCTCTGTGCTCAGGGCCCGACTCAGGCCGGATCTCTCTCTCTCTCTCTCTCTCTCTCTCTCTTTCAGTCTGAGATAACTGTGTGATCCTCGTGCGTGCGTGCGTGTGCGTGCGCGCGCGCTTCAGAGATTTGACGCGCAATAAATAAATATATCAATCAATCCCAGCAGTGAGAAAAAAAATAAACGCACCCCAGGAGAAGGAGGAGGAGGAGTAGTAATAGTGGGGGTAAAGGAAGGGGGCGGCGGAATGGGGTTTGAGAAGGAGGAGGGAGGGTGTTTTTTTTCTATTTTTTTTTTTTACTTACTCGTCTGGCTGCGATTCCTCGGTCATTGTATCTCCCTCGTTTCACCTACAGTAATAATAATAATAATAATGGTAATAGTAATAACATCCACGAGCGCGCGCGCACCAGCGTCCAGTAGGCTCCATTTTGTCTCACGCCGATCCCGGTCTCCTTTTCCCCCCTCTCTTTTCTGTTCTTTAAGCTGTATATATTACAGCAGCAATCGTCTCCTTTCTTTCTGCTTGTTTTTTTTTTTTTTTTCGTCTTGCAGACTTTAACCACCGCGCGACAGTGTATAATCCGACCCGATGGTCTCGTGGACGCCGGAGGTTTCGGTCTGCGGTGAGCGCGCGCGCGGCGGCGGCGGAGGCGACAACGCGGCGGTGGCGGCTGCAGTCGCGAGTTGCTCTCGGTGAGGACGGCCCCGCGCGAGCCCCATCGCCGCTCCGCGCTCACTCCATGTTGGATCTGTGTATAGAGTCGGCGAAAGACGAGTGAGTGAGAGAGAGCGAGAGAGAGCGAAGGGGGGGGGAGGGAGGGGGCGGGGGGGGGGTGAGGTGAGTAAGAGGGGGGGGCGGAAGTAATGACGTCAGAACCGACAGACCGACCGTTTCGGACGAAAGCGCTCTCACCGCGCTTGTTATTCGTATGGATACATTATGAGTCACTTCAATCAACCGATTCCTTTGAACACTCTGACTTTAACCGCGTTGTGATTCGTTCGACTCCCTCCTGCTCTATCCTTCTTCTATCTATCTACAGAAATAAAAGAAAGGATTTGTGTGAACATTGGCCAGAACTCGCTCTTTCCGTGATATACATTGGAGGACCCAAAACCTGCCTGTCTGTCCAGACAGATTATGTCACAGCATCGTGCAAAACTGTCTGACAGATTTCAATGAACCTTTTTGCAGTACCTGAAGTTAACCATGCGCCATAAATGAAATGGAAATGTTGAGTAGAAGTGAAGTTATGAGTGGCTTTGTGCAAGATTATAAACTGCGATATATAATCTGGACTGCGTACTGCGCATGCGTCAAACTGTGGGCGAGTCTTAAATCGACTGTGGTACAGAATTGAATTAAACTTCTGCAGTACTTGGATATCTGCCTGAAGTTTAACCTGCACCACAAGTGAAATCAAATTGTGGAGCAAAATGATGTTATGAACAGTTGTGTGCTTTCATATCATCTACATTAAAATAAGCTACTAAAGCCCTACTCGCTCGATTTAAACAAACACCTGCAGCAATAGATATTCATTAGAAAAGCTAAACTGAATGTTTTAACTGGGATTAGTTCATATTTTTTCATAGCACTGAAGTGGTAAAAGTGAATTTTAACACGCTGGAGTCATTGTAAACACACAACAAAACTTTATCTTTTAACTTTACAAGATCTACTTTTTGATTTCTCATCTGTGATTCACTCTCCTCATACCGAACAGGGAGTGTATTTGGCTGACGATGAAAGAAGTACAACTTCGCATAACCAAGTCATAAAATGCTTAACCTTACAGAATGTGATTTCTTTGTATTAAAAAGTTAGACAGAGAGTTCTGCAGTACAAAGACACAGGCAGACATGTACGTGAGATTCAACCTGAAATAATAATATCACAGATTACATATAACTGATCAGCTTATTTTTAGCTTTTTAAAAAAAAAAACTTTTTATGTGAGTGTAACTCACATTGGGTAGTGTGGTGGCACATTGGGTACTGTAGCATGGTGGCATAACCCTCGAGGGTTTGATTCCTGCCTCGGGGTCTCTGTGTGTGGGATTTGCATGTTCTCCCCATGCCTGTTGGGTTTCCTCCGGGTACTCCGGTTTCCTCCCACAGACGAGATATATGCAGATTAGTCTAATTGACGTTCCCAAATAGTCTGTAGTGTGTGAGTGTGTATATATGTGTATGTGTACACCTGTGATGGATTAGCACCCCACCTCAGGTCCTAAGGCCCTCGCAACCGTAAATACAGGATAAAGCACTATAGACCATGAGATATAATCAGGTACTAGTTTAAATTAAGAAACCTATGCAGGAATCCTGTCATCACCAAGCTACAAACAAACCAATAACTGCCCAAAAATACACATGTCCAAATACATACATACATAGATACATAAACATACAAAATAAAGAGTGTATGTTCCTACATTGCACATCTGTTATGATGATTCAGTCTCAGACTTTATTGCCTGTCACCTCACCAAAATCATCCACCATATCACCAACGTCCAGCACTCTCAAACTCAGTGACATCATTCTGTCATTTCATTATTATTTATTTAATGCTTATACTTGGTTTATATTTTGTTTTCATTTACACAATATGACATAAAGCTAAGCATAGCATCTATATTTTTGTTGAACATCCCATTGCAGATTTAGTCCCACTTTGGCATCATAATAAGCTCCAGGCTTTGGAAAAGGTTTTAGACTACAAGTTGGAGCATAACTGTTTTGATTTATGTTCATTAGTGAGATCAGGTGCTGATGTTGAGATATTGAGGAGGTTCAGTTCCAGTTCATCCCAAAGGTTTTTAATGGAGTTGAAGTCAAAATTCTCTGTGCAGGACCCTCGAGGTGTTTCACTCCACCCTAAACACAGCATGTCTTCATGGATCCCAAGAGATTTGGACCTCTTAGTTCCAATTATGGGGAATTGTAAATCTACAGCATACAAAGACATTCTACAGGGATACATTTGTGTGCTTCTGATTTTCATTGCATCATTTTAGGAATATGGGTGTAATGGTCAGTTGACGACATACTTTTGGCTTTATAATTGAAAACATGTAGTAGCTGAAAACTAATTCAGGCCCACACATGAATAACAATATTAATTTCATTTTAAATTATGTGAATGTATAGTGTTGAGTCTGGTTCAGCTTAATGGCAAAGGAGACTAATCACTCAGTGCATTAACTATATACCCTTTATACGCCTCCCTGGTAACCTGTACCTGTTTATACTGCAATAAACACCCTTTAAGTAATAATGGAAGTTTATCTACTCCGAAATCATTTATGTAAGTACCTGCCTCAAACCACTTCCAGTTCCTTCAGTGATATCACTCAGACATGTTGAGGTGGTTTAGGTCATGGTGTGACTCACTGTAGTCTATAAATACGTACAGAACTTCATTGCCTAGCTGAAAACTTTCCTTTTTCACTTTCTTTTTCTTAGCGCACTCGTTCTACAGGTCTAACCACCCAAAAGTTTTACGGAGAACTTGAGAGAAAAGCTAGAAGTCATGTGGATTATACAGGGATATCAATACAGTTTAATATAAGTTTGAATACAGAATATCATTGTCCTTCCTCAGATTTTGAAAAAGACGATGAGCATGCAATTGGGTCAAGCTGCGGACCTGCCTCGCCTTTTTTCGGTTGTGGAGATGACAGGCTCTTGCACATGTCTGTTGCTTCGTCTCAGGGTTGTACCCGTACGCCCAAGTTTCATCACGGGTAATGATCCAGGACATGAAGGACGGATCATCCACGACACTCTCTTCAGGCGCTCGTCATCTTATATTGATGTTCTTCCATGCCACTCAAAACATCTCGAGCATCGTCGTAAACTTGCCGAATCATGTCAAATGTCTCTGTGGCAGATTTGCCCAGGTTCACGTAGAATTTCACATTTAATCTTTGCTCTTACTTGCTCTCCACTAGCAAATGTGGTAACACTTGTGGTCAGAATAGCACCAGTTGCACAGCTCCATATGTACAGTGGATGATGTCTTTTGGCACACTGACTTATGAAGGTCGGTGCTCCCTGTGACTTTGTGCAGCCCTGTGCTGCCATCTGTTCGGGAAACTAGTCTCCAAACTTTTTGATACCACCTCATAAGGTGTTTTGGCTGTGATAGGCTAGCATTACTTGTTAGCTATGTTAGCCTTGTAGCTCTAGTGCAAAAGGAAAAGGGATATTGTGTCAATTAGTCTTTTTTCTGTTTTTATTGATAATAACATTAGATTATATAACATGTAATGACATTCAAAGTATGTAATCCTATTCGAAAGATGCTATGCTGTCAAGGTTTTTTTTTATTTTTACCGCATTTAAACTGCATTCGTTCATGCTAAATTGGATGCTAGCATAAACTAGCAACACGTCACATATAGAAATATTTGGTTTTTATGTAATAATTGATTTTTTTAAATTTATGACCATATGTTTTTTGGGTAAAAACTGTTTAAAAGAAAAAGACTGCTATTGGTTCATTTTTCCATGCAGCTGTAAAAAAAAAAAAAAAAAAAACTTTCACTTTCAATTCACAGGTTTTTCCTTATTCTTATTTATTTTACAGCTCCATTATATGTTAATTTATATTGCAACACGCCCACATATATACACTTGTTGTTACATATTTTATATTACAAATCCATGAATTAGCACTTAAAATGTTAATTCTAATAATTCTAGTAAAAACAGAAAAAAGGCTAATTGACACAATATCCCTTTTCCTTTTGCACTAGAGCTACAAGGCTAACATAGCTAACAAGTAATGCTAGCCTATCACAGCCAAAACATCTTATGAGGTGGTATCAAAAAGTTTGGAGACTAGTTTCCCGAACAGATGGCAGCACACGGCTGCACAAAGTCACAGGGAGCACCGACCTTCATAAGTCAGTGTGCCAAAAGACATCATCCACTGTACATAGGGAGCTGTGCAACTGGTGCTATTCTGACCACAAGTGTTACCACATTTGCTAGGGGCGAGCAAGTAAGAGCAAAGATTAAATGTGAAATTCTACATGAACCTGGGCAAATCTGCCACAGAGACATTTGACATGATTCGGCAAGTTTACGACGATGCTCGAGATGTTTGCATGGAAGAACATCAATATAAGATGACGAGAGCCTGAAGAGAGTGTCGTGGATGATCCGTCCTTCATGTCCTGGATCATTACCCGTGATGAAACTTGGGCGTACGGGTACAAACCTGAGACGAAGCAACAGACATGTGCAAGAGCCTGTCATCTCCACAACCGAAAAAAGGCGAGGCAGGTCCGCAGCTTGACCAAATGCATGCTCATCGTCTTTTTCAGAGCAATCAGAGCAATCAGCATGGCTTCAAGTAAACCATGTCATCTTCTGCCACCTAGTGGCCATGTTCCAGAATAAATATTGCCAACCTCATGAGACCCTTATTATAGGAAATATCACTTGTGTATTAATCTTTATAATTATTGGCACACACACTCACACACTGGGAACTGGGATTTAGCCTCATCTGCTTGTTGTTGGACTGGAGGAAACCCACCAAACTCAGGGAGAACATGCAAACTCCACACACACACACACACACACACACACACACACAGACCCCGAGGTGGAAGTCGAACCTGGACGCTATAGGTTTATGTCAAGCTTTGTTGAAAAAAATGAGAAACAGTTCTTTTTTATTTTGCAGCCACCTGTGCTTGAGATCTCTGACATTTCTTTTCTATTAGAGCCATTATAACTACACAAGGAATGACTATAATGATGTCCCCTTTGTGACATCACAGTGTTACATCCTCTCACATACTGTAAATAATCAAAACCCAACACCAACCAATATTTCAACATAACCATACTGAATGAAATTCAGGGTGGAATGTTAATTTAAACTTCCAAACCTAAGGGTAAAGACAGCTGTGTTCTCTCACTCACAACAAATGCTCCATGATAATAGGAATTTGAGGCTACACAAGTAGTCATTAAGCTACATCTTGGTCGGAGATAATGTGGTGTGTTTTCATCATAGTTTATTTGAAGTCATATGTTTTTAATTTGCAAATGACTAAATAACAGACATCTTCTGTACCCTCTCATTATGAAGTAAGTTGCTCCGAGCAAAACCAAGAAAACATTCCCCACACCATTACACTACCTCCACCACCCTCAGTTGTTGACTCAAGGCATGTTGGGTCCACAGATTCATGATGGCAAATTCTCAATTTAATATCTGCATGTTGCGGCGGAAATGAAGAAAAACAAATTCTCATTAAAAAAAACAATATAATCTAACACCCTAAAACATTTCAACTATTTCAAATTTACAATTAGAATTATAGAGTGCGTGTAAGTTGCACGTCTGTGCTGAATAATTATTGTATTGAGTTTTGATTAATATAGAAGCGCATTGCATTCACTAAAGGAAAAAAAAAATCAGACAACCTATTTCATTATTATACCTTAGTTACTACATCATAATTATGAGATAATTTTTTTTTCTTTTGTGAATGCAATGTGCTTCTGTAGATTAATAGAAACTATTTTTATAATATGTTTTTCTTCCAATAATGTGTTTTTAATATGTATGGAGACTGTATCTTTATTACTTACGTCAAACTAGGGCTTTTGATTGTGCAATACCTTTATTCCTCTATATAATCAGATGAATAATTTCGTGAGTGGACGAGCGAGCGAGCGAGAGAGAGAGATAGCGAGAGAAGGAGAGAGAGGTTGATTCATGATTTATTTCATGTTGCTGATACAACAGCACACTAACCCTCTGATTAGCATACCACTTGCATTTCAAAGGCCAGACTCAGGGCTACTGTTTTCTTTTGCTCATTCCTGGGCTACTTACTGTATTTGCCCGTGAACAGGATTACGGCTGTCATCACCCCTGGTCACTTATACCACCATAACAAGACCAGTTACTGACCAACCCTGATCAGCCATTACATTATAATCACCCGCCTAATATTGAGTAGATCTCCACTATTGCCACCAAAAAAAGTCATGACCTGTGTGTTCTGAGACCTTTTTATTGGAACAAGACCAGCATTAACCTTTTCCTCAATTTGATCTACACTAGCGCTTCCATTGGATCCGAGTACACGGGGCCAGCTTTCACTCCCCATGTGTATCAGTGAGACTTGGCCACCCATCACTCTGTGACTTCCTTGGGTCACTTTTGGAATGTCCTGACCACTGCAGACCAGGAACATCCCACAAGACCGTCAGTTTTGGACTTTTGGACCATTGTCAAAGTCGCTCACATGCTTATACTTTCCCATTGTTTTCTGCTTCCAACACAGCAACTTAACGGAAATAAAATGTTCACTTGCTGGCTAATACTGTATATCTCACCCGCTTCCAGATGCCACTGTAATAAGATATTGCAACTCTCAAATTGTGATGGGTCAGAGCAACTCCCAAATTGCAGCTTTTGTGGGATGTTCCTGGTTTGCAGTGGTTAGGATGTGCCAAAAGAGATCCAAGGAAGGAAAACCAGTAAACCAGAGATGGCTAAGGCTCACTGATGCACATGGGGAATGAAGGCTGGCCCGTGTACTCCGATTCACTAGAAGCGCTAGTGTAGCTCAAATTGATGAAAAGCTTAATGCTGGTAGAAAGGTGTCAGAGCACACAGGTCATTACTGTTTTGGTGACATAAGAGGGACCTACTCAATATTAGGCATAATGTTATGACTGATAGGTGTATGTGTTTCGTCCAGCAGGAGGCGCCATGTGCACTGAGCATACACGAGCTTTAGGATTTCAGTTTGCTTTGAAGTACTTCTGAGTACTTCTTTGGCCTTGGCTAACTAATGAATAAAACTCCACACTTTCATGCTCCTATATAAAAATAATGCATGCCAGGGTAGAGGGATATGACCCGACGTGAAGCAGACAGTAGCTCAGACAGTAATATATAACAAGTTGATGTTAAACGCAGTCGATCGAATATGTCATCTGTCTTTGGACTCCCGTGCTCGACTCTCCACATAAACAACGGTTAACAACAATGATTACAAACGCTATTGTTAATTACTACAGGACAATCTAATCGTTGATATGGTGGAGTTTTCCATGAGGAGATGTTTATGTAACATTTATGACTGGAGTATACAGTGTCAGTGCTTTGTAACAGTCACTATGTGTTCAGCCACAGGAACGCCTTCAGGACACAGTGCGGTTCCTCTGCCACATGAAAAGCGGCGTTGTTTTGACTTATTTACTTTAACGGAGTGAAAAAAATGCGAGCCTTTTTGAGAGAAACGATTGTTTACAGCTGCTATAATGAACTAACTTGTCTCAGAGACACTCCACAACATTGGACATATTAAATGTCACTATGCACAGTGAAAAGTCATGACATATCGTCCACTAATAAATAGAAATCGTAATTGGCAAATTGCTGTGGTATAAAAGGGAAAAAACATGAATGGGATAACTGGAAAATTATAATCTTCTTTTGGCAAGCAGAACTGTGCTTTCTGTCAGGCCACATCACATCAAAACGACGATGATTATTTTCCTAGAATGTCACACCCCCTAGTGGTTCATTATGTAACCTAAAAAAAAAAAAAAAAGAGTAATAAAAATTACGGTGGCATCGTGGTTAGCATTGTCGCCTTGCAACTCCAGGGTCTGGGTTCGATTCCCACCTCAGGGCTGTGCATGGAGTTTGCATGTTCTCCTCATATTTGATGGGTTTCCTCCATGTACTCCAGTTTCCTCCATTAGTCCAAAGACATGCAGATTAGGTTAGTTGAGGTTCCCGAATTGCCCGTTGTGTGTGTGAATGAGGGTAATATGTCCAAGGTGTACCCCACCTCATGCACTATGTCTCCTGGGATAGGCTCCAGGCCTCCCGTGACCCTGTATACAGGATAAAGCGGAATAGCCGATGAGTGAGTGAGTGAGAAAAATAAAGGCCCTTGGTTAGGTAGAACGCATGAAACTTAACATGAACTGCAAAAGCATGTCTATTTAGACAGACCACAACCTATTAAATTGATGGTGGGTTTCTGTTGGACAGGCCCGAAGATGGACATATGTGTACTTTTCTGGTCAGACCCTGGGAAAGTTATGATAACAAACAATCAAGATGATTTTACACTGAGCGTTTTATAGTATTTATTCATCCACACACACACACACACACACACACACACACGCACACAAAACACACACAGGACTTGAAGTTAGACACAAAGTCTGATTTAAACTGTTTATTCTTCTAGATTAGAAATATTTACATTTAAAGTTACATTATTCATTTACACACTGTACTGCTGGAAAAGTAGCCTGAGAACTGCACACTGTAGAGAGGAACGTGACTAAACCACGAGTCTGGGATTCATTTAAAGAAAGCTTTTTACACTCTTTGGGGGTTTTTGAAATTCTTTAGCAAGCTAAAGGTTCTTTGATTCCTAATATGATTCTACCTGAAACACTTCTTGGGTTCTCCATTGAAACTTTAGAAGTTCTGCAAAGAACTGTATTCTCTAGCTTTGAGCTTTAATTCTGAGTGCAGATATCCACCTGATCCATTGCAAGCCTGTGTCTGTTCAAAACGTTAAAAAATAAATTTAATAAAATTTAAATATAATTATCCTGAAAGGAAGACATACATTTCATTTTTTTGTTCCTTAAAAAAAAGCAAAAAAAAAAAAAAGGTTGCGTAAGTAATTCTTTACATTTGCATTTATTATTTTTTTAGGAACAATTTTTTTTTTCATTTCTACCACAATTTTCCTAACAGTTCCAGTAACACTATGGGTAAAAAGAGCTCCTTCAAGGTTTTTAAGTAGGGTTTATATATAAATAAAGTTAAGAGTTTTTATAGCTTCCCAAATGCTTTCCAGTTTGAGCCCTGCATAATGCATTAAGGTGCAAATCAATAAACACTTCCAGATTTAATCTTTTCGAAGCAGTAAAGACACATTGATTCTTATTTAAATTAATATGATTTTAGTAGCCATTTGTGTTAAACATTTAAATCAATCGACGCTCCTGTAGACAATTTTTTAAAAAATGATGGCATCGGGATGATCTTAAGCTCCACCTAGATCTTCCAGGAACCTGGAAACTTTGACTTGTTCGTATAATCCTGATCTAAAGCAGAAAATTCCTGAACTACTTTGAGCTCTCTGTTCTGCCTACAACTACACTTAAATCTAGCACTGTAAAAGATTCTTTGGTTCAGGGGATCCCCTGAATGGTTTTAGTTTGAACTTGAAAACAGACGTTTTCCCTTTCAGGAGAAAAAAAAAAAAAAAACACATTAATCATTCAAAATGCCCCTGAGCAAGCATTTTGAAAAAGATTTATAAATGTATATATGTAGGAATTACTTGTGCTCACATTTAGTTTGTCCCTCTGAGGGACCCCTTAAAGATTTATCATGGGTGCTCTCTTCTATTCCAAGTAGAACTTTTTTATTATTATTATTATTTTTTTTTTTTGAAAATTAAAAACCTTTAGCTTGAGACTTGAAGAGTACATTGTGTGCTATTTCTCCCTAACAGCTTGGGATCTTTGACATATTCCATGATGCTTGTGTCACTTTTCAGTAAATACGTTTTATTCAGTCTGGCATTTCCAACATGAGTGGCTGAAAACATAACATGCTCATAAAAGTACATGCTAACGAGATAAGAACATTATAATTGAAATGACTCATGAATATAAGTGAAATGATCCTCAAGAGCAAAAATGAAATGCTGTATCTGGTTGGTTGCTGATGTGTGCAATAGCGGCTCCTTTAAGGACACACACTCCCTCACTACCTCCTTCTCTCTCTCTCTCTCTCTCTCTCTCTCTCTCCCTCCTGCTGTCCAGTTCGGAGACACGACACTGAATTAAGACTAGGCGACTTTCCGCGGACAGCATGGGGATTTTACCCGACTTGTAAACACAGCTGGAATAAACGAAGCACGATTTTTGGAACATCTTCAGCATCACCTCTTTGGATTTGATTTTTTTTTTTTTTGTTCTTGTTTCTTCTGCTTCTAAAAAAAAAAACAAGAAAAGGGAAGAAAAAAAAAGGTGGAACCTAGCACTTTCGGCATTTAAAAGCGAGCAGGAGTTTGTCGGCCCATTGGCAATGTGTGTGGTGTGTGTGTGAGCAGCTCCAGAGCTCGGTGGATTCCCCCCTGGCTTGATGCGGTGTGAGTCCGAGCGACTCCGTGGTTCCGCACAGCCGCCATCGGCGCGCCCAAAGCCGGCCTCGGCGTGAGCGGGGACTCGGTGCTGCGCCGTCACCTCCTCCAACACCTCCTTCACCAGCACACTCACCTCCTCCTTCACCTCCTTCTCCTCCTCCTACTTCTTCTTCTTCTCCTCATCCACCACCTCCTCTTTCTCCACCTCCTCCTCCTCCTCATGGCGCAGCGGGTGCGTAAAGCAAAAATCCCGGAGGGGAAAAAGTGATTTTTATCTTTCTGTGGGTTGAATGGAAGTCAACTATCAAGTGTACACAGATTCAGAATGAATCATTGACAGTAGGATAATTGTGGAGATTATCACTCTTTAAAAAAGAAAAAGAAAAAGAAAGATGGTAGAAAAGATGATCAACAAATCATTTTCAAGCATATCAAGTGGTTTTTGTTTGTTTGTTTTTGTTACATATATATTGGGGAACTAAATACCTGTAAATATAGGTACACCATGTGGATATATAAGATGGGGAATTCTGACTTTCTGATACCAAACTAAATACATTTTTAATAATAATAATATAGTAATGAATGTTATATAATGTTACACCACTTGCAGTTTAAGGCGCAATTTGTTGTTACCCTTTTTTACGTCTCAATCTCGCCTAAAAAATTCGACGCTACTTTAGAAGTGATTGACCACAATATACAAATCTAGGGCTAAAACAACTAACTCGTGTGCGTGCGTGTGTGTTCCGAAAAGACCTGAGACGTGGCCCATTCTGTAGTAAGAATCTTGAATCCAGCCCTGAGGACATTTATTTGCAAATAAAATTCAATTCTAATAAGTTTTTTAATACACAGCCAAGATTCGGTTTTATTTATCAGTAATTTATAATCCCTTTAATTATTTCCCAATTTGAATTTACATATTTAGTATAAATGGTTAAAGATTTTAACACGGCTAATGAAGGCTACACACACATTGAAAATGTGTTCAGGGTTCTATGCAAAGTTTTATTTTTTATTTTTTTATTTAACATTTAACCAAAAACAATAATAATAACACTTAATGTAACCATAAGGTTTTTTTTTATATAAACTTTTCTTATAATGGAACGAACTGAGAAACTTTTACTTCTGTTCCAGTCGCCTAACGTTGGCCCAATTATAATTAGCCTTATCAGATTATAGGAAATTGCGGATATTGGATTAAATTTGTGGTTAATTTTAAATTTTAGGTTAATCTTTAAACACATTCTAGTAATGATATAAATAAATATCTATATAATAAATAAATAAATAAATAAAATATTTCATAATATTTTCAAAGCCTAACTTGTATCCTTCTATGTTGCTGAAAAGTCTATGGTAATGTAGGATTGTTATTCTAATGTATTTTAAAATAAATAAATAAATAAATATATATATATTTTTTTTTTAATTGAGGGAAATAAACAATGCCATGTGTGTTTTAAACTTTAAATATATATAAAAAAAATCTGGGACATAAATTTGATTAGTCTGTATCGATATCGTGTTTTAAATTAAAATTTTATGAATCATTATATTTAATAATATTGGTAAAGACTTGTGTATTTTTTGCGTGTGTTGTATTGTTCAAACCGCATTGACTTCCAGTCTGGAGATTTGCTGTTTTAGATTATTAATTCTGTGTGTGTGTGTGTGTGTGTGTGTGTGTGTGTGTGTGTGTGTGTGTGTGTGTGTGTGTGTGTGTTCAGTACGAGGATCTGGTTCATTACGGAGGGGACGGTCTCGGGATCCCGACCCCGGCGGTGTACGGCGAGCCTCACGCGGCGGCGCGCGCCGTGCACGCGATTCACGGGGGACCGGGCCCTGGTTCCGCCGCCGCCGCTCTGCACGCGCACCACTATCCGCTGGCAGCGGCTCCAGGCGTGGGATCGGCCGTTAACGACGCGCTAAAACGCGACAAAGACGCCATTTATGGGTATGTGTCCTCCTTTTATGGCGTTAATAATAAAACCCGGCACCTATTATGGAGCTGCTGGAACTGCTGCAATATAGAGTGAAGGATTGTGTAACTACATTGCGCTTATTTGTAGTTTTATTATTGTACTCTGAAATCGTAATGATTAGCCTGTTATAACACGCACTGAAATAAAAACATAGGAAAGTTAAGAGAATTTCTGCTTAGATGCCCGAGAGTTCCTAATGACATATTTGAGCGTACAATAAAAAATATGCAATAAACGTGCATAATATCTCCCTAATATACTGTTATAGTTATATTGGTTACAAAAAGTCACATAGACATCACGTGTTCATACCGTTCATCCATTTTCTGCCTATTGTGCACGTGATTTTTGCTTAAAAATATTTCGTTGATTCGTTCGTTTTCAGATCTGATTCTTTTATTTTTACGTGATCCCGCACTTCTTGTGTACACAACATTTTACCTGTTTTCCCCTCGACGTTATTTACATAATCACACGTGGAAAAACACAGAATCACGTGTGAAAATATTTGTGATTTTTTCCCCCTCTAAGCCATTTCTATGCGCTCTAATCCTTATGAATGAGTTCAGAGGCTCTAGATATGTTTTCTGTGCTTTGTTTAAACATAGCACTGGCATGCAAAATCTAATTAATTGAAATCAAGCAATCAGTCAATCAATCAATCTAGAAAAAATAAATAAATGACAAATGAAATATGACTAGGAAAAAAAATAAATCAAGGAACGCTTTTCAAATATAGCCCGTCACATCTGTAAAAGCGATAATACAGTAATTATTGTTCATATAATCTGTATTAACTAAAGCATCTGTATAGCAGCTGTTCACTTTCTAGATAAACACACAAACAAACAAACAAACAAACAATCAAACAACACCCATGCTCATGGATACATGCTATGAACATTGGCTTTATTTGATTTCCTTAGTAACAAAAAGAACAGGATTTATTAAATAAAACAAGCACACACACACACACACACACACACACACACACACACACACACACACACACACACACTAAACTGTTCATGGCCTATAATGTCGAGGTGTAAATGCTGTTAAACTGCAAAACACTTAAGACACTGGCTGTGTTCCAAACCGCACACTGAACTAACCTACTACTAAGTTATAAACGGTTGTATTAATGCAACAGTACGCCATCTTAGGTAACCATGGTAACCCATATTAGCAGGTCATTCCGCTTTGTGAGTTTGCGATTTGGGGCAGAGCCAGATTTTCCCCTTTGTGTTTTGACATTTTATGGGCTTGTTGTGAAATTGTCTGAAACTAACACAATACTCTGTTGGTAATTATTTGCTGGTGAACAGACTCAGGGGAAACAGCCTCAGGATTAGGCTCAATAATTAAGAGAGGATTGATTAAATTAGTCTGATTATGTGAATTACTAAAACGTTAGCAAGGTGCTAACGTATTCTTTCCGTTATATATTTGTATGATTTTATTGTGTCCCAAAGTAACAATGATAATCGTAATCTAGCACGCCATTTATAGTAACCATGGTAACCAGTGACCTTGTTTTGGCGTTATGTTTAAGATTTACAGCGTTCTTCCATTGTTCTTTCTTTATTTGTTTTATTTCTTCTTTGAATGATTTGAGAATTAAAATGAAGAGTATCTGATGATTTAATATTTATGATCGAATATTGAAACAAATGACAATCGGTTTAATGTATTGGCCAACGTTTTGTTTGTTTGTTTGTTTGTAAAGCTTCGAATACACAGGATAAAAGCAACGACACAAATGAGAGCTAAATCTGTAGCAAACATTTTTAACAAACTTGCGGATTTTGTTTTGTTTAACATGTGGATACATTTTTGTTTGTTTATTTATTTGAAATTACGCAATCCGGTGGGGGAAAAAACAGTAATGCATTATGTCCATAATTTCCACATGAATTAAATTCACACAACCCTAAAAACACTTGTGTGTTCGTTTAATTTCTGCAGTAATTGTGTTGCTGTTATATATATTTTATGTTTATGACTTTATTTTAACGTAGAAATGAAGTAAAGGCTAGAATAACGCTGATTAACTAATTCACCTTAGATTAGCTGGTCATTGTGAACTATGTTGGGTAATTCTGCGATTATGTATAGAGATAAATTTTCAAATAATAATTAAACGTCAAGTAAGTAAATGTTTATCAAAAAAGTTACTTTGAGGTTTTATTTTGTTTTAGTTGCGGTTTTTATTTCTTGTTTTATAAATCAAAACTAACCAATGAGTTTTTTTTTTTAACTCATTGTTTTTTCTTTTTTTTTTTCTTATGTATTTGTTATTACAGACACCCGCTGTTTCCTTTGCTTGCACTGGTTTTCGAGAAATGTGAATTAGCGACGTGTACGCCGAGAGAAAGCGGCCTGGCGGCTGACGTCTGCTCATCCGCGTCCTTCGACGAGGACATTACCGTGTTTTCAAAACAGGTCCCGCTTTCCCACCTCCAATCCCCTCTGCATGGGTTTAATGACTTCTAATGAGTCGTGTCGAATAAACGCACTGGCATTTAAAACTTGACCCTGAAGCGCGAGTACGCATGCGCTAAGCTCATTGCGCTCTTTATTAATTTAATTATGTTATTTCTATTACAGATAAGGACAGAAAAACCGTTTTTCACACCCAACCCTGACTTGGATAACCTGGTAGGTTGCCTATTGAAGAAATGCATTATAAAAATCGACTTTATAATTTAACTAATTGTTAATTCATGTGAACATTTATTTACAGATGGTACAAGCAATACAAGTGCTGCGTTTTCATCTTTTAGAATTAGAAAAGGTGAGATTTCTTGTTATTATTATTATTATTATTATTATTATTATTATTATTATTATTATTATCATTGTTGTTGTTGTATAGTAACAAAATAAGAGAATTATAGACAAGTCTCAAGTAAAATTCGTAAAAATTCGCTCGTAAAATTCGTAAAATTATTTTTGCCGTTTTTTTTCTTTGCATAAGTCTGATTTATTTTGCGATTCCTTCATTTGCCATGGTTTGTCGTGTGATTTCACCGCTAATTTGCATGTTTTTATTTTTTATACATTATTCACGTGCTTTGACGCGTTTAGATGCAGCATGTCACGCTGTATAATTCACGTGGGTTTCATGTGCAAACAGACATTTAATCAAGGGATTTTTTTTTTGACTATAGGTCCACGAGCTTTGCGATAATTTCTGTCACCGGTACATCAGCTGTCTGAAAGGGAAGATGCCGATGGACTTGGTGGTGGATGACAGAGAAGGATCTTCCAAATCCGACAGCGAAGAATTTAGTCGAAACTCCGGCGGCACCACAGATCAAGTCAGTCTATTTCTGTAACCCATCAGCAGGGGTTTCCCTTATGATTAGCCTTTATTTCACCTTGGGATTTATTTCATTTGGAGCCCGTTATCCGTAAGCGGCTCGTGCGCATGCGCGTCTGTTCTTCTCTACATTACGTATATTGACAACACGGGGTTTATGTCTAAAAACATACACCAATCACCTTTCAGCCAAGGGAGCCACGTCTATGCCGTGCACTTACCCAGCACAAGTGGCCTAGTAAACCTGTGTCAGGATTTGCTTGTACTGTACCTGATTGTGGCATTATTTATTCATTTCTGCGTTTGATGTCTGAATTACTGAACTTAAAGGATCGCTTGAGATGTTCCCACACACAAAAGAATAAACAAACTAATAAATAAATATATATAAAAATAAAAAGAACAAAAACAACAACAACAACAACAACAACAAAAACAATCCAAAACCAACTCTAGCCTGGATCTAAACAGGTGTGCAAACATTTTAGGCATGTAAATACACAATGTTTGAAGATGACAGATTTATCTTTTATAGTGAACAGAAAGAAAGACAGCCTTTATTACATTGTGTAAAATGCTAACAATAGGACAAACTATCCTACTAAATTCTACCCGCGTCTTCTTTATTTCTTTTTTAGTGATTGATTAATTGGTTTAATTATTATGTTTTTTGTCTTGCGAATCAGTAATGCATGTTTTGGAACATGTTAGCATTTTAAGCTTGGCAAATTGCGTTTAAACTGGTGTTTATTTTAGGTATAATATGCCATATATGAAGAAATATGTGTAATTCATGGGATTTTTCACAATACATAATTATTTTTGAAGATTTCAATGATATTGAATTAACAACAACAACATTACAAACGATACAGAGGAAATATCACCATACATATCGGAAATTCACATAATTAAGCAATTTCACGCACAACCCCAGATGTTTTAACACAAATTAATCATGAATAGTAGAGATAACTTTGTGTATACCTATAAAGAAATTATAATCATATAGAGGATGCCTTAAATGAATATTCTGATAAATATGTGTTAATTTCCCTTACGTATGGAGACTATTGGGATACCCTGCAGGAACTTTTGTATTGCATAAATATGCATCCAAATTATAATAATAATATCTAGACTTTATTGTTTTTCATTAAAGTGCTCTTTGGATGATTAAATGTTCTCCTCCTCCCAAAAAAGACGAAGAGTTCTACTTGGAACCTTTCTACCAGAGAAATAATTAATTGTAGGCTTTGACATTTGACGCGATTCTCAGTGAAGGACAGGTCAAGAACTATTTTCTAAGAGTCTATATACTGTGCCGCGAATTGCAGTAAATGTACTATAATGTAATATATTACATTACCATGGTGTGGTATTTGCAGCATATAAAGGAGATTGTCTTTACTAGAGAGAGTAAATGGCCGAATCCTATTTGTCCAGAGTTAATGAGACACGGTGGCATGACTGGTCCTTAATTCTTGTTCTTCAGCCTTGCCTTCAGCCTTGTACGTCTATCCTGCACCCTACGTTGCCACCCTAACTGTATATTGTACAACATATAGTGTTCAAAAAATCTTTCAAACTGACTGACACAGAATATTCAAAGTGTAGGCACTACAGAAATGTTAGTGTCTTAACCCCCTGTCAAAGCATTAATAAAGGTTACACGGACATTTGAGCTCAGTTTATTTCTGAAAGCAGGCTTGAACGACTCGTCCTTAGTGTTGTGCAAAGGGAGGTTTTGCTTCGGGTCGTACACAGTTTACAGAAGGTTTATCCACCACAGCTGTTCCGAGGTCAGCGCGGAGTTTGAAGTTTTATGAAGGTTCGGCTGCAAAAGCACGACGATGACGCAGGGGAGGAATCAGTGTTTATGTGCAAGTCGAACATTATTACTCAACAATCATGTTCTGTATTGGGGCTGAGTTTTAAAAAACATCCTGCTTTTCGGGTGGTGTATATAAAAGAGCCGACGCGGGTCTGGCTTCAAAGGCTCATGGGATGGTGTTGTTTCTGAATGAAGCCACATGTTTACATTTCTGTGTTTGCTTTTCATATGAGGGAAATACTTGTGTGTTAAATGAGTTTTCAGACTTGTCTAGATGAGCTTCTCTCTCTCTCCCTCTATCGCTCTATGTAGTGTTCTGTGTATGTGTGTGCTTGCTTACATTTTCGTCTATGCACCTAAACACATGCAGACATACTGTAGCTCCATGTGTCGCTTTCTCATAAAAGTTTCTCCTGAGGTTGTGGGATGGTGATTGTTATGTTATGTACTTTTAAACATGTAATCAAGTACTTGAAATTCTACACATTGCTTTGACAGGGAATGAAAAAAAAAAGAAAAAGATAGAATTACGGCTTTGCCGCATCACACCTCCAGGGTTCCTGGTTCGTTCCTGAGCTCGGGTTACGGTCTGTTTGGAGTTTCTCATGCTCCATGTGGGTTTCCTCTCCGGTTTCTTTCCACCTCCCAAAAAACATACCTGTAGGTGGATTCTTGACTCCACATTGCCCCTAGGAGTGAATGAGAGTGTCAAGGTGTGTGTGCACGGTGCTGTGTGATGAACTGGCTTCTGTCTCGAACGTTTCTTAGGATTCTGCAGATCTACTATGATGCCAATATTTGAGTCTCGGCGAAAGCAGTGGGGATGTTGGGTGCAGAATGTTGTGTCTGATGTCAAGTTAAATCATGAAATCTCGTTTTGCATTATGTTCTACCCCATGAACAAAAAAGAAGACATTTTGGATTTGCGATCATTTTAAGATGATGGATAAAAAATAGTTTAATGATTGTAAGCGATAGTGTGTGTTGAGAAATAAAAAAATCATATCTGAAGTATTTAATGGTCGCTTTCCAAAAGCTGTATTTCATCAACATTAATAAAGATAATGCACTGACAAGTAGAAAAGCTGTTCCAGAGAAATTGAGGTGAATAAATGTGTAAAGAGTGTGTTTTAACAATCAGTGGTCTGAACCTCTGATTCCTCTAAGCTGCTTGCTCTGATGATGCTCCCATGCAGAAAAAAAAAATCCCTACCGAAAGGGTATATATATATATATATTTCATATATATATGAAAAAGTCAATTGAAGAACTGAAGAGATGACTGAAGTGCAGTTCAGTTTAGCCACTTCATTCTCAGAACAGCGTTGTGTGTTTTTTGAATTCCCATATGTCATGACAGTGAACATGCGCTCACCGCCGCCCGCATTCAATCCCAACCACAAATATCCACCCTGGCTAGCTACATCAGCTGTGAGCTTAGCAGGCCATGTTAATTGTTCAACACCTCGGACACCTCTGCCGGCTTCAGAGGCTAGCTGGAGAATGCTAACCAGGCAGCCGCAAACCCACGCAGCTCACGTAATGGAGTATCTTTTTGCTAAAATGGCCGAACGGTCTGTCAAAAGAAATATGTTTTGCTCAGGGAAAATTAAAAACGTTTAAGATGTTTGGTTCGCACTATTCCTAGCTCCACCCACTAGTCCTGTCCTAGGGATGAACGAGAAGGTTTTATTATAGAACTGACTTACAGTGCAACTTATATAGCATTGGAAATAGAGAAACGATGGCATTTTACAAAAAAAAAAAAAAAAAAAACGAAATAAAAAATAAAGGCCCAGCAGACTAGAAATAACCAGGCTGGTGGAGAAGAAAGAAACAAAGAGGTGTTTATATATCTTGTGCATCATGATATTTATTGTAGATGAACCCTATCATCCCCTTGCCTCCATATGTTCTAGCTGCGTTCTAGCTCTGTCTGTCTATGTGTGTGTGTGTGTGTGTGTGTGTGTGTGTGTGTGTGTGTGTGTGTGTGTGTGTGCATGAAAACTGAGCATGTGTTCTATATTATCTCTTACAGCATGAGTCTGGTATGCAGTTTCATACTGCACTGGACCAAATCATATATCACCAATATATCTAATACTCATTTCTCTGTCTCTCTCTCTCTCTCACACGCACACACACTCATACAAGATGTGTTGGAGGGAAGATGACTCCATCTCCGTTCACTCCACAGAAGGTCCAGCACCCTGCGGCGGACGTTCCAGTTCTCTCAATGGAGACAACAGTAGTGAACATGGTACAACACACACACCCAAACACACACACACACACACACACACACACACACACACACACACACACACACACACACGCATAGTGGCTGTCATATTAGCATGAGTATTTGTGAAGTGCACACCGAGTGCCAAGTGAAACAGAGCTGCTGAGGTTTTGTCATCTCTTGCATAGGTTTACACTTTAGCACCACCCTGGGGGTCCACTACTACACCACTACTACAACTACACACACATACACACACTAATTCATATGGGAATAAAGATATTTTAGGTTTTTAGTGTGTGTGCGTAGATTTGTCAGGAAATGGTGCGTGGTGGATCGAAAGAGAGTCTGGTCTGTGCTATTCAACCCTGTGCACCAAACCATGGCCAATAAAAAACAGCATACACACTTCTCCAAAGCATTCAAGTGCGTGCAAATGTGTGTGTGTGTGTGTGTGTGTGTGTGTGTGTGTGTGTGTGTGTGTGTGTGGTTGTGTGTGTGTCTGTGTGTGTGTGTGTGGTTGTGTGTTTCCTCACAGCTGTTTGGCTGTCTCTGTCAGAATAACATGCTCCCTTAGTTGAGAAAGAAAGATCATGTGTGTAGGCATATTTATACTTTTGTGATACTTTCCTGAACTAGAACTACACAGTTCCTGTTGTGCATTTCCACCACACTGCAGGAACCGTAGAACCACAGCTGTTTCATTTAAGTGTTTGGCAAAAAAAAAAAAAAAAAAGTGGATATTTGCCCAAGTTTCTTAGGTTTTTTATTTTTTTTATTGTTTGGGTTTGCAATGTAAATGCAACCAAAGTTCCTGAAAAAGGTCTTGTATCTATGGTGTGAATATATTCTCGAATGATGTCCAAGTTTAGAAACACTTGTGTGTATTTCAAACACCCTCCCACACACATATTTAACAAATCATTGACATTTGGCACAGTAAACCCTCAACGCGTTCCTGGTCCATCACAAGTATCTACTCTGGAGCAGGGAACAAAAAAACAAAACAAAACAAAAAAAACAACAACAACAAAACAGCAAGGCCAGGAGCTAAAACTGGTCTCAATTAATCCAAAGTTCCTCAAAATGTTCCTGTATTACTGAAAAGGCTTTGCAGCATATAAGCACTTCTTAAGTCCCTGCAAAAGTCCTTCAGTTCCACCTGCAATACAAATGTGCCTAAAGTTTCTTTAAATTCCTGAAAAAAAGGTTTTTGACTCCCTGAAAAACTACCTGGTTTCCTGACAATGGAAAAACACCTAAATGCCCTGTGTTCCTGAAAAGGTTTCCGGGTCCCTGACCAAGTTCCTGCAGTGGAAAATCACTTTACAAATGTCTAAACATGATTAAGTTTATACACGTCCTCCCCACATCAGCACCAGCCCCTGAGACAGTGCAGGTCCCGGTCTTTACTTTGAACTGATACAGGAACATCCAAGTGGCCAGGTTTCCTCTCCAGAGGAAGTGAGGCTCCTGCACAAGCGTAACAGGCGAGAGAAGCTTTCTGCTGTCTTCCATTCACTTCGAGTCATCTTTGAAAAAAAGAAGATGCATGTCATGTCGTCTGGAACTTATCCACTTCTGGAGACAGTAAACAGTTTATTATTTGAACCACAAGCCCGACAATCAGCTCATTGTTCCAGAATAACCATATGTTCATACTAGCTGGGGGCAAGTTGATGACGTCACCACAGATTTGTCTCGTAGTAGTGTAGAAACCACTACTGTTGTCTCTTGTGGGTGTGGCCTATTTGAGTTATGATAAGAACTAGTAATAGTATATAATGTAGAATAGATATGATTTTCACTATTAAGGCAGTTATTTGATATTTGATGATATCACTGAATTTAGACCGCTAATTCATGTAAGAACAATGCAATTTTCAAATAAAAATTGTAAAATTAAAAATTAAAAGTTTATGATACCACGAATCTGGTACAACATGATTCACTTATAACGACTCAAATTTGATGACACTACTGAATCTGCTATGTTGCTATTCTATTTATATTAAAACAACATGATTTTTATTTGATATAATTTAATGTGACCAAATTTGTTAATTCACAAATAATACTTACATACAGAATAACTAATTAACATATCCGAACTTTGGGCAAATCATCTTGTAATCTTTTGAGTTGTGCAGAAATTTATCATTAATATATTTCCTCCCCTGGCATCTGAAAAAGGTTTTAATAGATGATCTACTTCCTGGTTGTGAAGACATAAATACTTTGCCGTCTGTAGACATAAAAAGTCTTTGCAGGAGTACATTTCTAATGCTATGCTAGTTAGTCCATTCCTTAGCCGTGATGCAAAAGGATTAGCAAAGCCAAAATGTAAAAAAAAAAAAAAAATCCCCTCAGGTATCAGAACTGTTTTTCGAAGCTCTCACTTATAATTATGACAGTAATCAGTGTTTAAGTGTGAAGTTTAACAGATGAAAGCAGCATACAGTAATTCTCAGCGGTCTCTGCTAAGAACCTAAAACGTTAGCACGGCTCAGGGTTAGCCATATTAATTATGCATCTCTACTGAAGGGAATGATCTCAGGGGCATCACAAGGCAGTTTTTGTATGTGTGTGTGTGTGTGTGTGTCTGTGTGTGTGTGTGTGTGTGTGTGTGTGTGTGTGTGTGTGTGTGTGTGTGTGAATGAGCTCCTTGGCCAGATGGGCAGCGAAAATACACATAACTACACAAATAAACTGTTGCTGCACGAACCATGTTTTAGAGCATGATGCGCACACACACACACACACACACACACACACACACACACACACACACACCAATGAATTCTGCTGGCTAGTGCTGGATAGTGTGTATGTTTGTACATGTGTGTGTAGTAGTAGTCAGGAAATGACGTTCCCTTAGAGTAATAAATGCTAACTGTACGGCTAATGTAGCCTGTGCATTTAAAGGGTGGAGGAGTGTAGAAAGGTTAATACTGGGGCTCTAAAACAACATTTAAACTACCTCAGAGCATAGAAATGCAGTTTTTAAATGTTTATCTCCTCTTGGATGGCTTAAACTGATGATTTAGGCTTGTATTTGGGACAGATGTGTTATCTCAGTGGTAAATTCCCCTCAGCTCCAGAATGTGGCCACCAGAACCTTTTAATGCCTCGCTAGCTAATTTAGTTAATGTTAGTGAAAATGAATTCAAATATAAATTCAAATATTTTAATAGGTTACCAAATTGTTGAGCTAAGGTGACTTTACCCAAATACTAAAAATATTAGCAGCTAAGTATTAAAACAAACAAACAAACAAACAAACAAACAAACAAACAAACATATTTAATAAACTCCACAATATGCTAGTTAGAAACTGTTAGTCATAGCATCTAGATTCTAAGCTAGCTTTGTCAGTTAATATTATTTCAATTTTATACATATAAATATACGATTCAATTAATTGAAGCGTTAAACATAATGCTTCAAATCAAGACTCACATACTGAAATCCCACATTCAAATGCGAGCTAGTTTGGCTGACTAGCAGGGCAGCAAGTAGTCATTACTAGAGATAGCAGAAGGGCAGAGGATGATATATTTAAAGTGTTTTGTGAGATCTAAATGACATGTCTTTACTAAATTTTCCATTAAAAGTGAATATCTGCTCTATTCAGATATACAGTGTACTATAAACAGAAGGTTTCTCTAAGGGTTGTTAGCTAGCTGCCTAGCTAGTAGGAAAAGGCTGGAGGAAAAGGTGACGTGTTATTGATGGTTTAGAATGATCTGTTTAGGCTGAAGTTTTTTGTGTTTTTCTGTGGAATCCTGTACATTTAATATTTATGCTACATTTTCTGGATGTACAGGGTTGTGAATTGTGAGAAAAACATTTTGGTTTATGTGATAACGGTTTAAGTTTGATCATCTTTAAATGGTTAGATAGCCTTAAATAGCCAGGATTTGTTTGTGTTTGGCTCAGATGTCTTTTTTCAGTGCTAAGTTCACCTCAGTCACAGAATGCTAGGCTAGCTAATTTGGGTAACAGTAGTTAAAATTATATATATATATAAAAAAATTCTGATGTATTTTGACAGGTTTGGCTGGCTATGAAGTATGTTGATTCTAATAATCATACTAACAATACTTGTATTGAACTATGTCAACAGTTTGAATGGTTTAATATGATATGTTTAAGCTGAATTTAGGGTTTTGTTTTGATTTATGCAACCTTTTATACAATCATTTATGCAACCCTGTTTTGATATACATTGAGAACTGTGAGGCATTACAGCAACATGCATGTTTGCGAAAATCATAGATATCAACATAAACATTCCTCTTTTTTGTAAAAATTATGTAATTTTACTGCTCTCCTAAAAATGCTATATAAACGCACATGCATATTTATAGAAGGTTATTTATGCTAACCTTTACAACAACAGGTGACCTTTTGGACCACGGTGCCGCTTCTCCAAGCACAGGGGATGACGATGAGACGGACAAGGACAGGAGGAACAACAAAAAACGAGGGATTTTCCCTAAAGTGGCAACCAACATCATGCGAGCATGGCTGTTCCAGCACCTAACAGTAGGAACAAATATTTCACATTTTCTACGTTTTTTTTCCTTTGTCGTGTACACGAACGGCCTAAACGTTTTACAGGAATTGTATAGATACTGTAGGATATGCAGCTCTCTGTTTATAGATGTTTAAGGATGAGTGTAAGAATTTATTTTACTGTTAGAGCAAATCGTGGGCCTCCTAAGGGACAACATTCCACACCAGCCGTTAGACATACCACAGTTTATTATCAACCAAAAAATTTGCTTAAAACACATATCACAGAGACAGTTTGATTGTAAGATTAAACACAATAAAAATGTTATAGGCTACTGGGGAGTCTCTTAAAAAGCCATACATTACAGTACAGCTCAAACTAAAGTGCTGGTGCTATCGGTTTACAATGACTTTACAAGAGCTGCTTTATGTTAAGGGTTCGCAGACACAAGAGTATAAACACAGAACACAGGGCCAAAGAAAGACAAAGCTACACAGTGCAAAGAATAATCTTATGATGTGGAAATATAGGAAAAATGATCTAAAGTTTCTCATTTTACAATACAATACAATTTTGTTTTACAGTAAAACTAATTTCATTAGTTCTGGTTTTTTGTGTCTGCCTAAATAATATATATACAATTCAACATGAAAACTTAAATGCTTAGAAATAAATAAAATAAATAAGTAAAATTATTTAATTTGTAGAAATTTCAAACAATATTAAAAATACATGTACCATTTTCAGTGCATCTTTAAAGAATATTTATATAAAAACAACACAAAGTGGATAGTTGCGTAATATTTTGCTGTCCTGATCTCCAAAAAACCATGGGTCTATATTATTTACACTCTTTGTGCATGTAATATAAAATATTATCTTAAAAAATTATGCAGTTACTAGATTTAATGAAGCATTAGAAATGTATGTATGTATTCACATACTAGATTTTTTAAAAATTAAAATACATTTTAATTAAGCCCTATTATCAGGTTACTGTACTTCTTCTTTCTTTCTTTTTATTTTTACTGTACATCTTATTACAAATTTTAGCTCAAATGAAATTTGTACCTAGCTGCTTACTTTTGCAAATTCTTACTTTTGGTATTTCTACAAATCTCACATAATTACTGTTAATAAATGTTTAATGTATGAAACATTACAGGTAGAAAAAAAATGTTTTTAATAGTCAAAAACACAATGTGGCCAAATTTAAGATATTTTTGTCAAACAGATAAAAAATGTTGTCAAACTTCTTATTGTGCTTTTCCATGATCCTGGCTTGGAAAGTAAACATTTTGCATAGCAAATGTATATCATTTGCCGTGCAAATAGCAGATAAATATTTATAAGCAGTATTGAATATAATCAACCAAATAGATTCATTACATTTTATGTTACTGTCACAAATTAGGAGAACTTATTGAGTCACGTGGAATTCTATACTTTGGGGTTTTTTTTGTTTGTTTGTTTGTTTTTTTTTGGTAATTTTGGCATTTTTAATTTGAACTTATATTTTAAATTTTGTTTAGTATAAAATTATAGACTAACAAGAGTTTAAGCAAATAATAAATAAATAAATAAATAAATAGGCACAGATTCTGCGAGGAATGTGATGGGAATTTTTTCCATTTAGTTAGTTATGTAACTTCCAACATAAAAAGAAATCATGAAAGAAGACAAATATATCTAGAAAGTCACATCTTTATCCATTTCAATCAGGGTTCTAGCAAGACTTTGATGTTAGAAAATCGAACGTTGAAAAAAGACTTTAGGAGAACGTACAAAGTGTAATGAAGGTATCAGCACTACAGCTTAGATTTTGAGCTGTAAGTGAAAATGGTAATCTTATATAAAGTGTTAGTCTAAAAGAAAAAAACACAAAGCAATTCACATTGTGAAGGCATGTAGCATCATCTGTCTCTTTCATTCTAGTGGTATTTTACTTATGCTTGCACACACACACACACATACACACACACACACACGGGCTGCACTCTGTTGGGTAATTAGCGTGTAATTTGCCGCCCTCCTGTTAGCAGATGTGCAGCAG